>VXAD01000366.1:46358-67207 GCA_013399195.1 Dicrurus megarhynchus | reverse complement strand
CTGCTTTCTAACTCTGCATTTTCAATCATTAAAAATAAACCAAACAAGCAACCCTCCAAAATAAAAACAAACAAACGAAAACTCTCCAAACCAAAACAGTAACACCAGACTAAATGGTTAGAACCCAGGCTAAATGGTTCAGTGTTATTAACTGACTGTACAAAGCTCCGCCCCCGGGCTCAGGCAGCCCCCGCGCCGGGTGACGCCAGAGCCGCGACCCTTCGGCCCCTCCCGCTGCCGCCTGACCCGGNTGGGAGGGAGCGGCGGGGAGGGCCTTGGTCAGGGCAGGTTGAAGTAACCCTGATGGTGAATAACGTATTGAATGTCGCGAGAGGTTATTTGTCAGAATACGTCGGAAAACTGCTCCTTTTATTTTGTCTTCTTGTTTTGTTTTTAAAGGATTCGTGTCAGACAGCTTTGAGTTTCTTGAATCTGGAAGAACGTTGGTAGTGATCAGAAACCGGCAGGCACACAGCTAATGAAATAGTATTAAATAGCAGTCTTACATAACACTTAATTTTCCACGATGATCTTGAAATCCTTTGAAATGGTAGTACAATGTCTTTATGCTTGGGTGCTGCGAAACGCGTCAGTGCTGGGCAGCACAGCTGCGAGATGAAGGGCATTATCTGCCTTACTGCTTTTCCACTTTCCCTTTTAGAGAAGTGACAAGTAGGCACCCGGGGCGTAAAATCTCTGTGGTGAGAGCATGTGATGGAGGTGCAGACCAAGGAGCCAGGAAGGAAGGTCTTTTATTTGGACAGAAATCATCTTAAAACAGTAGCAGCGGAGGAAAATAGACATGCTGGCTGGGTGCTGGGATAGCAGCCCGAGAAGAAGGTGTAGGTTAAAATTTCAGATGATGGGTGTTTACTGAAGTATTTGGTAATTTTGAGAGTGAGAATTACTCTCATATCACCAACTCCCTCTGTTGTCTAGTTTGTGATACTATCTAGCCTTATGAACTTTTTTTCTTTGCTTAAAAACTAGGAGTAGGCCATCACTTCATGAAAAATTTAAGGGCTTCTTTAAACAAATTTAAACAAGTTAACTTAAATAAGCTAAAAGCATAAAAAGGTGAATTTATCAGCTAGTACCTGGCTTCTGTTAGTTTATATTCTAGATAACATTTAGTTCTTTAAATTCTTGAAAGTTACTAATACTTTCCTATTTGCTCTTTTCATACAGAAATAAGACTTAAACAGTTGTGTCTGCATGGTACCTCTTAATTGGTGGCTGAGAGGAAAAACAGCTGAGAAATAAGAATAACTCTTGTATTAAGAGTGTTTTAGTTTTGGGGTTTTTTTAAATTTGTTTTGCATTTTCCTCCCCTGCTCTCCTTCAAAAATAGTGAGTTGGAAAGTGTATCCCACCTCTGTCAGTCAGGATGTTTAATCCTCTTAATAAGACTTAGGCTTCATGTTTACAGTCTAGCAGTGAGATCCACCATTGACTTGTATTTTTGTTAATACACATTGCTTTTTAATGAAGCGGGCTTTGCTGTTTTAGAGGAAGGATGGGTGAGATGTTAGCTTGCAGTATCAAATTAAACTCAAGTTTCATTGCTGCACTGTAGTGTCCCTTGGTCAAGTCACTTAAAACCACAGAGTATATCTGGACTGATAAAAGACAAAGGGCTCAAGTGCTGGATTGATCTGTGATTATCTACAGTGCCCTTTAGCTCTTATCTCAGTTTTGGACTGGCTTTCTCTGAGACAAGTTCCACTAAATCTTAATTAGCACTAAGTAGTACAGATCTGGGCTGATCTGAACTGGCCATAGGACCAAAGGTTGGCTTGCAGTGCTATTAATATTCAGTATTACACATTTTTCCATCCATTACAGCTTTAAAAGAGGAAGTAAGATTCAGCATTGTACAAAAGTGGATTACAGATAAATATTAAAACATACAGGACACTTAAATACTACCTAAAGATTATACACTGAAAATAATAATTAACGAGGATATTCCTTGGATATGATCAGATTGCTACTTAAATGTTCTGCTTCAGAGAATATTTATTCTTGTGTTGTGAGGGAACAAATAGATAAGCTTATTTAATACCATCCATTCTTTTGTATTCGTTTTAATGAATTATTAAGAATGAACGATACTCAGTTCTTTGGGCTGACTTTCAGTTAGCACGTAGTTAGCTTGAAGTCTCCTGTGAAGTCCTTCCTCCATTTCCAAGTGCTCTGCCAACCAAATCTGTAATTTGGAGGTAACGGTGCTGCACATACCCTGCAAACTTGGGATGTTTCAAGCAGAGTTGCTGAGCCAGCTTTTGTAGCTCCGCTGTGCATTAGTGCTGTGTGGACACTGATGGTGCTGACATCTCCATTCTCTTACAGACCTTTTCTAGTGTCAATAAAGACTGAGCTTTAGCAAGAACAGTGCTGCTGTCAGTATGACAAGTATAGAGTGATTAGTAAATTAATGAAATGTTAAGTTGAAATGTAGTTAGGATTTTACTTCATGTCTCTTCTTGTTATATGCTAGCAATCACTAGCAAAGGAATTATTGAAATCTGTAAAGTATCTTTGCATTAGCCTCACCCAGAAAACAACTAAATCAATAAACATGGGGCAAAGGGGACTATTGTACTGCAATTGTGTTCACACAAATAAATCATTTACTTAAAGCCTTAAGAAAAGACTTTATATGGCATTGGAGATACAAGCACTAGACATCTCAAACCAATAAATTTTTCTCATAAAGAAGAAAATGATGAGGATAGATTAAACTTGTCTGTCCTTCTCAGTCTTCTAAATATTTTCTGTGTTTTAAGAACCTAAAATTCTCAAATCAGGGGTCTCTACTGTTAAATTGGTTTTCACCTTCATATCCTTCTTAAAAGGAAAAGTGGATTTTTCAATAGTAAATACAAGTGTTGACACACAGTGATGTGGTTTGGCAGTCACCAGGTTTTTTTCCTGTAAGGATCCAGCTATATTCACAACCTTTTAAGGAGTTCTTTCCAATTGCTTTTACTGTAATTGTTTGCTGTTGTGCTGGTCAGGAGGATACTTTTAACTTCTAAAGGCGATGTCCTTGGTGATTAGTAAATATACACTTATGCCAGTGTTGTTCTTTAGCTTAAAGATGCTGAGCCTCTTGGCAACAAGTGACTGCAATCAATCAGAAAAATCTCCTCCAGCCCTAAATTTGTTTATCTGCTACATGATGGGCAGTGAACCTGGTGGCTTGAGTTGCTGCTGGCCCACTCCACTGGGCTGCCTTCTCAAGCCATCCCTGTCATAATCCGGGCTACGTGTCTGATATTGGACTGAAAACACACATCCCGACTTTTACACGAAATTGGATTCTGTAGCATCATAAAAGCAGATGCCTTCCAGATTGCATGGCACTTCTGTTGTGTGACTGCAGATGCATCAGTCACATAAAGGCTGTCTGCATCTTGATTATGATGCAGACAGTTAGACTAAAACAAGAAGAGACATTAAGTAAACATAAATGTAGGTACTATTTCAGGATTTTATTACAAATTTGGATGTCATTCTTTTTTCTTTCCCAATAATTATTTTTTCTTTACTGATTTACTTTCTTCTTTTCAGCCATTATATTTGTAGAGACTAATCCAATCTCTTAGCCTTTTTCATATTGCCGTGGTAAGCCAAACCTTTCAAGGCTGCCACAAAAAAACCCAAAACAAACCCAAATTCATTGGAATTAGTGATTTGTATTTTCTGTGTTTGGCCAAGACTGACAATCTGCATACAGCTAAAACAATGAGTTTACACATTTTAGAATTCAAACAAACCTACTGGATTCTTTTCTGCTCTTCAGTTGAAATACATGCGGCAGTTTGAGGAATACATTCCAAAACAGACCTAGAACCTGCAATCTTTTGTACATAGTGGTACTTCCAATTTTTGTCACTGGGGAGCAAGGAGTGTAAAACACCAATTGCCTTTTCTCTCTCTATAAACACTGTAAAGGAAATAAGTAATTCCATGTTTTTATTTTGTAAAGCACAGCTTTAACTGTCCAAAACATTTCACAGGTCTGTGTGTTGATGTTAGTTGATCAAGATCTCAAAATCTGTTGAGTGTTTTCTCTTAAATTATTCAAATGGAAATGCACTGTGTGTAAGTTCAGCCTTTATTTAAATAGACAAAATGGTAACTGAATTTTTTAATACCTTGGGGATGTTTTTGGAAAAGTTAGATTTTTTTAAGTTGTTTATTCCTCTTGTTTGCTACTGATCTTGAAGATGGAAAAATTAGTATCAGGCATGTCTATGTTCTTCTGATGTTTGACTTCGAAGAAATAAATATCTGTGATGTAACTAGATTTGATGGTTATAGATTCCTTGCTTTCTTGGAATCATGTCAACTGAATCTGAATGTTATTAGGAGATAGCTACAACATATCAGACACTGTTCCAAGCAACTAGATAAATTTCTGCTATTACATGCAGTAGGGTCATCATTAAGAAGACATTTTATCCTAAGGTAAACATTGTTTGGCTTTCTCTCTGTATATTCTTATTGATTTTAATTCTAATTTGCAGTAATGGAACAGCTGCAGGATCCGGTTATGCAAGAAGATGCAAATATTAAAGCCATTAATGAAGAGTACAGGAAAGCCTTTACTTTTATCAATAAAGGACTGAACACAGATGAACTGGGTCAGAAGGAAGAGGCAAGAAGTTACTATAAGCAAGGGCTTGACCACTTGCTCCGAGGAGTTAGCATTCCATCAGAGGGTCCTGTGTGTGTCGGGCCCCAATGGGAATCTGCCAGGCAAATGCAGCAGAAGATGAGGGAGACCCTGCAAAATGTTCGTGCTCGACTCGGCAGCCTAGAGCAAAACACCCCACCTGTACAAGCAAGTCCTGCTACGATGAATACCCTTCCTGGGGTTCCCAAGTTATACCCGTCCATTCCTTCCAAAGAAAAGCCAGAAAGACCCCCTGCCCCCAATTCTCTGTTTGTACCTGCCACAGATGGAAGTGTTGCAGCTGTGAGTCAGGGGCAAATTCCAGCTATGAGTCCATCATCTGCAAAACCTCTGTGTCTGCCAAACGAAGCACCTCCTGCCTATACACCTCAAGCTACCAATGGCCACTTTACTGTGTCTTATGGCACAGACTCTGGGGAGTTTTCTTCTGTGGGTGAGGACTACTACAACAACAAGTGTACTCAGCCGCCTCCCCTGGAAAACCTGGGAGTGGATGCAGATGAGCTGATCTTGATTCCCCAAGGAGTACAGATATTTTTTGTGACTCCTGATGGGCAAGTTAGTGCTCCTTCGTATCCTGGATATCTGCGCATTGTGAAGTTCTTGGATACAGATAGTGAAGCTGCTCAGAATCGTCCACCGGCATTTCTGCAGGTAACAGGAAAACAATTTTCTCCTTTAATTAAAATTTCAAGAACTGTCATAAAACTCTAACAGGCAATCTTCTTATGTTCTTGCTCTTCTGAGTCTAAATATCTGTGTGATGATATGAAGGATGTTACAGGTGTTGCAGACATGGTTTTCTTCAAGTTTTTCCCCTGCAGGTTAATAATACCTTAGAAGGTCACTACCTACAATTATCACGTCTCATAGGTCCAACACTGTCCAGAAACCCACAGTCCTCTCTCAGCCCATCCCCAGTGACCTGGATGCACTCCCAGGGTCACCTCCGGGTCTGAGAGAGGGGCTCTCTCTCTCCGGCCTTCAGGGCCTAACTCTCTTCTAGCACATAGTGCACCCCAACAGCAATGTTATGCCACTCAGGCCAGAGAAATATTTTCCAAGGCTGGTCATGAGAAAAACAATTTTACAACTTTCTGTGAAAAGCACCTCTGTGTCTTCCCAAGGTTTTCAAGTGCTGACTGTTCTGGTGAATTCCAGTATGTAAAGGAGTTGACTTAACATATCTTTCCATTTCATAAAATTGACTTCTTTCCTCACATAGAGAAGACTTGTTGATTCACCTATTACAAGAAATCAGTATAAAATGGAGTTGGGTGCTACCTGCTTCATTCTCGATTAGTGATAAGGTATTGCAGTTATGACAACTGATAATTTGAAATTTGAGGGTCCATGTTAATCCACACTCAGAACTACAAATAAAAAAGATGCATTGTTTGTACTTTTTCAGTCTGTGTTTGCTTCATGTGGGCATGTTCTGTAATGAACATGGTGTTTCTGGTTTGGATTCTGACTTTGGATCTCAGTGTTACTGCTGAGATTGGCTGGTTTGGGGTCTGCTGGTTCAGCTCCACTTGTGTTAGCAGTCTTCAACAGTAGACCAGTGACAGCCATGCATTTCTATTTTTCCTGTCATATAAACCTGTTCTGAGATCTCCA
Organism: Dicrurus megarhynchus; assembly: GCA_013399195.1. Classification (NCBI taxonomy): domain Eukaryota; kingdom Metazoa; phylum Chordata; class Aves; order Passeriformes; family Dicruridae; genus Dicrurus; species Dicrurus megarhynchus. The sequence goes on along the minus strand of VXAD01000366.1, from coordinate 60,882 downwards.
GGGTGGTACAGGCGCTATGAATCCTGACTTGTTTGGCAGTTCTTTTCATGTGGGCCTCAAGATGAGACCTCAGTTAAGAGGGTACCAGCCTGAATTATAGTCCTGTAAAAATTAGTATTTTCTCTATATTAGACTGTCAGAACTAATCAAGAGTGATAGTTCCAGAAACACATGGGTTGTGTTTTTCGGGGATTGTTTTTCTTTTTTATTTTGTTCAAGGTGGTATAAGGCTTTTTATTTTTCATCATAGAATCATAAAACAGTTTGGGTTTTATAAACAGAAGGGACCATAAAGATCATTTAATTCCAACCCCACTGCCATCAGCAGGGAACCTTTCACTAGAAGGTTCCACTAGAAACTTTATGGCAAATCAAGTTTATGGTGCTTATCAGTATGTTCTGCCTATCTTTCTTTTTAAAAGCATCCTTTGATTCTTCTATGTACTTGTCTTTCCTAGGTTTGTGACTGGCTGTATCCTCTAATGTGTACCCAGTCTCCTGTTCTGTGCTGCAGTACTGGGGTCTACATGTTCCCCGACACAATGTCCCAGATACCAGGGTCCTATGTGGGAGTTGTGCTGTCTTCAGAACTTCCAGCAGCTGACAGAGAGCTGTTTGAGGATCTCTTGAAACAGATGTCTGACCTACGAATCCAGGTAAATTTCTGGCCTGTTATAAGCCAATAAGGAAAGGTGTAAACCATCAGTATATTCTCACATTTACATTTAGTTGTGTAAAATGACAAATCTTTGTCTTGGTTGGTAAGCTCATCAGTGAGAAATAGATAAAGTAGCCAAGATTAAGCAGCTTTATAATGAAACTGTAGGTCCTATGAGATGAAATAACAGCAATTTTAAAATACTAAATTGTAAGCACGGAGTGAAATTTGAGACCATTTTTTATATTTTCTCTATTTTTCCGAAAGAGAGCAGAACCCAAAGTGAAATTATGTGTTCAGGAGAAAGCATGCTTTTCCTTGTGTGTGCATGCACACCACTCTCTGTGTAGTTTTGATGATACCATTCTTGAAATATTGTGCCCAAACATGTTTAGAGTTCAAAAATGTTAAGCCACCTCAGAGAAGATCTGAAAAATAGTATGTACCTCAAAAATCTTCCAGTGAGATCTCAAAATAGATAAATCTGGTGCCTTACTGCAGTAAGTTGTTGACAGGTAGAGAAAATAGCAAATAATCCCCCATAGTCTTAACAAATGTGCAATAAAATTCAGTGCCTTGAAGCAAAGTGGGCAATATTACTGTAAGAGCACTGGAGCATCACTTCAGGAAGAGTGCTAATCAGTAACTACTTAAAGGATCATAGCATGATTAAATCTTTTCATGAAAGAATTTTGTTGAATTGCCAAAATGTGAAAGCAGTGATGACGAAGGACCGGTTTGGAGCATCCCGTGAGGGCAGAGTTCTGTTACGGTATAAATCCTGGTGAGTTCAGCAGGGAATTTCACTTGCACTGAGGTCACAGATTTTTACTTAAAAGGGGAAGGTACTACAGAATTATGTGATATGGACTCCCTGGATAAAATTCTGTCATTTTTCCTGTGTAGAAGTAGTTCAAATTTGATATCTCATTGGTTCCTTATTTTTCTAAAACTCGTGTTTTTTGTTACTGTTCCCTAATACAATGTCGCAGGTGCCAGGATCCCATGAGAGAGTAGGGTTACCTTCAGAGCTCCCAGCAACTGAGAGAGCACATTTTGGAGATAAATTTAAACAGAGGTCTGGCCACAAAGTCCAGGTAAATGCCAGGACGTTCCAAAATTCTATAGTAAAAAAAAAAAATTATCACAGAAATGCATGTTAAAACTGCTGATTTGATTGACAGCAGCTGTGCATGCTCTGTCCTGTGATTATTTTTTGTTGGGTGGCTTTTTTGTTGTTTGTTTTGTTGTTGTTTGGTTTTTGTCAAACACCAATTCAGTTACTGCAGCCTGCCACATTTTTCAAATCAGCATATTTCTGAAGTTTTAAAAACTGTGATATAGCACAAGTATTCCAAAGCCTAGTCTGATGGCCATTTAATGTGTCTGTTTTACATAGTACTCATGAGGATCTAATTGACAGCTATATTTAATATAATTATAGTACTGAGTCACCTGTCTTATTAGAGAATCCAGTTTTGCTCCTTAGTATAGATCTTAGAAGTCTTCTTGACTGGTTTTCTATGTAGTGACCCAACCTGTGGCATAATTAAATTACATCTGGAACATAGTTTGGGTCTTTTAATAGTTTTTTTGTTTGTTTTTTACCTATAGCTGTTCATTGAGGTGATTTCTCCTGCCCAGTCCCCAGAGTGTTTTGGTCTCATGCTGAAGACATTTCTGGAACACCAGATTTCACATTGTCAAGCCGTAATTGATGATGTAGTACATGTCAGTGATACATTGTTAACCTTCTGGGTAGCAACCTCCTAAGTTTTAATCTACTCTTTTCTGTTAATGTTGGTTTTACTGCAACATTCAGCTATGTGCAGTACCCTGCTTCTATATCCAGTAAATATTTCAAGGCAATTTAAGAATTCCATTGTAATAGCAAATACTATTCTATATTGTGTATTCTGTTCTGCCTATGGGTCTAATCTATAAATGCTTTCCTTTAGACTCCTCTAGACTAAACAAAAATGTTTTTTTCTTTCTATCATTAACTAGCACTGTTGTCAATCTTTGAAATGTTTGGGGGTTTTATTTACTTTTGCATTGGAAAAGTTCTCTTAACAAAAACTTGAGTCTGTTACAATTTTTTTCAGCTTTTTGTAATTAAAGTTTAATTATACATTGTCTGTGAACTGCGTAAAGTGATGTTACACTTTTTAGAAGTGCCAAGCAGCCTGTGATGGTGGTGGTTGCTGTGTTTGAATGATTGAAATCTACTCCAGAAACTGTAGAGTTTGACATGAAGTCACACAGAACCTGTCCACCCAGCTTGAAATAGGGGTCAGTATTGTGCACAGTTGGATGTTTTCCTTGGCTGTACCAGTCTGAAAAAGCAGAAACAGCACACAGCATGAATAATCTCCTTTATTTTTGAATTTGGGAGGAAAGGATGAGGAACAAAACAACCGGAACAGCTGCATTCCTTTAGTGCAGCTGGATTCTTTAATGAAAGACTGCAGTTCCCATGCTGAATAACAACAGAGTTGGCTTCTGTTTGAGAAGATAAAAATGAGAGATGGACAAGTCTCTTAGGTGTTTTGCTAGTAAACTTGTAGTGGAAATTTTCCCTGCCTAGCTATTAGGCCATATGGCTGCATTGGCAAGCAAATCTTTTCATTGTAGCTGGATGAAAAAAGCGTACAAAAAAGCTGACCTGTCTGATAAGCTTTTTCGGATGTGTAGCATTTCTGTGAAAAAGTAATTGAGTGTTAAATTTAACTTGAGTTTCTGTATAGTTACCCAAGGCATGCACAACTTTAGTATTATTTGGTAATGGATGTGTATGTTCTAAACCAGAAATCTTGATGATATGCTGCAAAGTAGATGATCAGATGTTTGCTTTCACTTGCCAGCCTTCAGAAGCCTCTAGTGATGCAGTTCACTTGCCTCAGACTGTACATATCCAGCCACAACCTGAAGGAGCAGAAGACCAGAAAGAGTTACCAGAATGGAGTGAGAAAGTTGCCCATGGAATCTTGTCAGGTACAGTTGTAATTAGGGGACTGTGTTGAACAGAAACCAATGTGAGTGACATTTATACTATTTTCACCTAAATCCATGTGTGCTGATAGAAGCTGAGTGGTCAAAAGTAGTTGTTCACTACTTCCAGTGTTGATAATCTAAAAGATGCCTTGATGAACTTTATAAAAACCATGCAGAATATAAATCCATGGCCAACAGTTTGTTCATTGCAAATGAGTTTGGCTCCTCACTTGACTCTGTTATTACCTGCTGTGACAGAAAAATTTTACTCCTGTATGAACACATATTACAGCAGGCATCTGTTGTGATTTCTGCAGATAAACATGTGAGTTTTTTCCTCTGAGAACCTTTGGACTATACTAATGACTACCAGCTGATTGTAATAAATATGAATCTGCAAGGAGGGCTAGAGGGTTGGGTTGCATGTTTTCATGAGTGTTTATAGCATTGAGATATGCAGTGCTATCACTTCTAATTCAGCTGGTGCTTGCATATCTATTAAAAAACTGAGTATCTATACTAGGCTGACATTTGGATGTGGGCTGGCTGGATTAAACTTAAATAAAATTAATTTTAAAAGTGGTGGTGTAGGTGCAGAAATTACTGCAGGACTTCTATGCTGGCCCATTCAGGGGAGAATATAATTGCAGACTGTAATCAGGAATGTTTCTAATCATTCCTTTGTTCAAAGGCAGAGGATGGATAGCTGAAGGAATCACAGTCTGTAAAATTGTATATACTAAAAAAATCAATTTTTGCCTTGAAGGTGCATCTTGGCTAAGCTGGGGTCTAATGAAAGGAGCAGAATACACTGGTAAAGCTATTCACAAAGGAGCCTCTAAACTGCGAGAGCACATTCAACCAGAAGAAAAGCCTGTGGAAGTCAACCCAACTGTAGCAAAGGGACTTCATGTAGCAAAACAGGCTACTGGAGGAGCTGTGAAAGTCAGCCAATTCTTAGGTAAAAATTTCCATCTCATAGAATATAATATTTTTGCCTTAAATAATAAAAAGTTTGTAAAATGCGAGCTGGTTCCTCTAGCCGGTAAACTAGAGGAGGTCCTGACCTGATAAAATCCAGAGATCAGTAGTTTGTGCATAGTTACCTCCTGCAAGAGACATGCTTTAGGACTAGTACATATTACTTGGCCTTGAGACATCCTTTTCTTTCCTAAAAGAATAGTCTGTACAGTCTTAAGTTTGACATGCTTTTGAAAGTTTTAGACAGTTAATTCAAAATGGCATCTTTTTTTTTTAAAGTTGATAGCCATGTATTTTAAAAGCTCTACTCTCACTGGTTACTAACATACGGTACCACTAGAGAATGTGTGTGTGCGTATTTTTAAACACATACGCCTGAAACCAGTCAATAGGACCATGTATAAATATCAAGATAGAAATGGCCTGGTGTTCACAGGTGCCTGGCAACCCTAACAGCTCTCAGTAACTTCATTTTGTTATTTAGTTGCATATAATGTTTCTATTTACTATCTGGTGACTCATCCAAGTTTAAAAGTAAACTGTGCTGATGTTACAAAACTACTTTGAAGATCTGGAATGCTTGTAAGAAAGACTTCTATGGAAGACAAGTCAGGAATGCAGCAGCTTGTTCCGTATCTGCAAGTTGGAGATAAAGCAGTGGAAACAGTTTCTTGAAATTTGAGTGTGAGATGTGTATGTATTTCTTTTAAGGCACTTTTTAGCCACAAGGCCAACCTTACTTGTTTCTTAGGATTTGGAGCTGTCTAGAACCTGAATAATAAGGTTGCTGTGTATCAGTTGGGCACTTATGTGTGGATTAAAGTCTGTCTTACAAATAAATAGAAGCACCACTTAAGACTTCAGTGAAGCTTCCTTTTAATTATGAGTAAAGATCTTTAAAGAAGGATGTTCTATGTTCTTACTAAACAATTTGCATACTCTTGTTTTATGGTAGTTGAAGGGGTGTGTTCTATAGCAAGCTGTGTCGGAAAGGAGCTGGCTCCACACGTAAAGAAGCATGGCAGCAAATTAGTTCCAGAATCCCTGAAGAAAGATAAAGATGGAAAATCTACTTTTGATGGTGCTCTGGTGGTAGCAGCAAGTGGAGTTCAAGGTAGTAAAAATTCCTTGCACTTTTTAAAATTGCTTATTTTTAATGGTATCAACTCATATAAGCTGATTGTTTCTACAGGGTTTTCAACAGTGTGGCAAGGTTTAGAAAGTGCAGCGAAGTGCATTGCTAAAAGTGTTTCAACTGAGACTGTAAAAACGGTCAAACACAAGTAAGTTACGTTTTTGTTTTCATCTTCTGCAGAACACTTGTTGCGTCTGAATATTGGCAGAAAAAAAGCTTATGAAAGTGCAGGGAAGCTAACTGAAATTCCTGCTTTGCTGTAATTATGCAGCACGTGATAAGGTGGTAACTACACAGTAATGAGCATCTCCTGTATGCAAAAATCTGAAACGAGTTAATGATTGTAGGAACTATTTTTTTAGTTCTTTGTAGAAGTATTGCAGCTTCAGGCTGTGTTACAAGTAATGCTCAGATTTATATCTTTGCTCTGTGGTATAATATCATTATGAAAAGAATTACTGGTTTAAGCCTCTCAGCTCTAATCCTGAATTTATGCAAACTTAGCTAAATTGATGAAAACTTGAAAGAACCTCATCTGTCAGCAGGTTTGGCTAAAGTGAGGAGGTACAAAACAAGAAAATTTTGTAAGGAAATCTAAGGCATAAATAGCAATAATAGAATAGCCTCGACTTGCAAAATACAAATGTTCTTAGAAAAAGATAGTGGGGGAAGAGGACAATAACATTTGGGATTAAGATGATGTTACTAAGATGATGGGAAGATGAAAGCTGTACGCATGTACTGGAAGATGGTATGGAGAATAAAGGAATGTATTGAAATAACTGTGAAACATGAAATGCACCCCTCACAAAAAGGGCAGTAGATTTAATAGAAAGTGAAGAGTAAGCAAAAGCAAGCAGTTTAAATGGAATTGGTGATAAGTGTAGCAAAAGAGATACTAAAAGGATTGCTGAAAGTGCATACAGGCTACAAGTCGATGGTAACAAGATAAACATCAGCATACAGTATTAAGCAGATTGGCATTCAGGGTTGTGTTGTGATGCATTTCAAATAGGAGGCCAAATAGCAAAGTTCTAGTCAGTTGTGGTTTATTGCTGATGTTTGTTTGCAGTAGGAATGTCAGGAGGAATTGTACTGGTACTTATTTCACATAAATTCACATTAATGTTTTTGTTTTAGATACAAATATAGGAAATATGGAGATCAGCAGACAACAGACACTAAGAGTGAAAAACATTAAGTAACTACCTGTTGCAGCTTACTGCAGTATGACTGAAAATATATGATACGTAATCTTTAAAATCTATCCTTATAATTACATTAAAATTCTACATAATCTCCCTTTTGTAAACTGTTTTTTATTTCAGTGACAGAGATTTTTGCCACTCAAAATACCAGTGAATGAGCTAAATTCCACTTAATGGAAGCAAAGCCAAAGGAGCACCATCAGTGTCTCTAAATAAAAAAAAAATGGCTAAAACTTAGCTGCAGTACCTTTGTGGATGGAATTTTAAAGAGATGCTCATCATATGCATGTTGATTGGAATCGGGGAAAAATGTAGCTTCAGAAGTAATATTTCTGCAAAAGTCCCATGCTACTACCTTTTCTAAAAACTATTAAATAAATGCAGTGTCTATATCTGCACAGTATAAAAAAAAAGAGTTAAAATTACACAATTCAGACAGGAAAACTAAAAAAATTAGTTATCAGACATTAAGAAGTTGTTAGTCTTACTGCATTGGATAAGCTACAGTCTTATTCTAAATGAGTTTACTTACTTTACTGATACTATACTGGCTTATGATGTTCTGAGGTGAAAATAATCAAATTGACAAACTAATCGGGAAAATACTTCTGCTGTGAGATTAATTCAGTGACCTACAAATCTGATGATGATGATTCAAGGCTGTTGCTCTATCAGAGAATTAAAAGCAAAACAAAAAAACCACGAATTCTTTTTATTCAGTTTCACTGTTAGTTCCAGCCACGTGCTCTGGCTGCTGTACTGATATATTACAGATTTTTGGATTCTTTGATATTCTTTGCTTCTCTCTAGCCTTATCTTGAAGTCCTCAAAGAATCTCTGGTCATAAGAAGCACAGGGAAAAAGTAACTCTGCTGAGTGCTGGGATTCTGATGCTGCCAGGAATACTTCCCTTTGGTCTGATTTCTCTGACTACAGCGCTCTCTGGGGAAATGTCTGGCTACCCAGAACAGTTGGAGTTACTGCTTTCACTGTACTCTTGTCCTCCTTCAGTGTGCTCTCTGTGCACAATTGAGTCATTAGTATGAGACTGCCAACTTGCCCACTAAAGCATAAAGAAGCTGGACTCACAGCCCACAGGAGAGACCACAAAGGTTTTTATCTCTTCATAATTTTCATTGTGTCCTCAAGATAGTTTTGTTTAGCTTTTGGGGGTTTTGTATAATGCAGCAATCCAGGTGGGGGTCTCACAAGAGAAGGAAGAGCAGAGGGGCAGAATTCCCTCCTCGCCCTGCTGGCTTTGGATGCAGCCCAGGATACAGCTGGCTTTCTATACAGGGGGTATAGGAATTTTACCTAAGAAGTTAGGTGAAAAAGAATCTTTAGTTATTGCACAAAACTTCTCTCCCCTTCCATCTTATCATTCTATAGGTAAGTTTTCTGCTCTTCAAAATTAGAGGGAAAAAAGGGAGAAAGACTGGAAGGGTTATTGAAGAAAAAGAGTAGAGGCATATTGGTATTTTCAAAGAGCAGTTGATAGAGGAGCAGCCTTTACTCAAATGGCTTCATAAATTCTAATTTTATTCTTTAGACATTCGGGCACTGTGCTTATGATTTGGTTTTGGTAATGCCTGAATTTTTGCTTTCAAAAGAATTCCAGTGAAGATTAAAATACTAAGTATACAAATCTACAAAACTGCTCTCTTTCCTTAGGTATGGAGAGGATGCTGGCCATGCTACAGACGATGCTATGAATTCTGCAATCAATGTTGGTGTGACAGCATTTAACATTGAAAATATTGGTATCAAATCTGTTGTAAAGAAAACTGCAAAGGAAACCGGCCATGCTGTGCTAGATGAATATAAAGTATTGGATAATGAGAAGAAGGGTAAAAAATGAAAGGAATTAAATATTTCTCAAAGCCTTACATTAGAGATGAAACTTGCTATTTAGAAGTAACTACATTGCTCATCTGAGATTGAACATAAGTCACACTGTACTTTTCCAGCAACTGTTACTTAATTTGACAGGAAAATGTAAAAGTAGGGAGAGAATTTGTAGGAGGAAAAATGAAAGTTGTCAGCTCCTTGTTCTGTACTGAACAAGGGCTTTAAACAACTGGATCAGGGCTTTAGGCAACTGGAAGGATACGAGTTTGCAGTTCATATACTTGCCTCTTTAAGCACTTTTTCAGAATAATATATTGAATAATATATTAATATAGAAATACTATTGTGAATATTTTTGTAACACTTTATAAAGAAGGTGGTGATACAGAAAGAGTAGGATTACTAATTCTGGACCAAGTAAAATTACCAGTTTTGGTTTTATAACTATCCTTAAGAGTTAGTTTTACTAACCCAGCCGTGTCTTATTTAATATGCACTACTAAAGTAAGCATTATGTTTCATTGTTATGTAGAGAATTTCTCTTTTCACCTACAAAACAGCTGATCTTATCCAAAGTTCATGTTAGGAGAAAGGAAAGATGAACCTCAGGTAACTAGGCAGTCACTCCCTTTCAGACTTTTTATTTCTCATCCAGCATATAAGTAAACCAAAGATACCAAGCATTTCTTCTAATAGAGAGTATTTACAGGTCTAGAAAAATGCATTTTCCAGTTGACTCCATAAGGAATATACAAAGATTCTTTGAAATTCAGGTTTTTATGTAGAGAGGATAAGTATGGTTTTGCCTAAGTTATTTTTCTGTGAAAATATTCTGTAGAGGGCACTAGGAAATTCTATGCATTTTGTACTTTTCAGCCAATCCAGAAAATTCAGATTATATATCATGGCCTCCTAGTGGAAGACTCTTAATGTTTGAACAAATAGTTGTAATGGTCATCATTTTTATTCCATTAAATTCATAGTTGCACAAAGGTGTGAAGTCTTTAAAAAGACTATGAAGACAAACCTTTTTAATGCAGAGTTATGTAGAATAGCCACTACTGTGTAGATTTGTCATCCTGTTTGTAGCACAGTGTAAAATAACTCAGTATGTCGAATCCTTGAGATGCTTTGACACTGCTACTTACTTAACACTTCACTATTGAGTTTTAAAGCTGCTGCACATTCTAATATTGTCTGGACCTGCAACAGACAGAATGCCAACAACTTACAGTGTATCTCCATTTCATGTAAATGGAGAAATTAACTATAAATTGTTGTTGGCAAGTGATATTTGTAGAAGACTGAAAAAATACAGTAACAAATACAGTCTGTTAGGATGGTAATAGGGGCATATTTTATGGTAGCTACTGCAGGTGTATGCCTAGGGTGAGTAATATGAAAGAAAGGATCTAACCACTTGAAATGTAACTTTGATTTATGGAAATAAAGATGAAATTGGCTAATCTGTGCTTGACCGTTTTATGATATGAAGCTACTATATGGATCCATAAGTGGAAAAACTAGGAGTTCTTCAGAAGTACTAAGCCAAACATGTTTATATGCGCTTGGATGTATATAAATGCACCATTTATGTGCACTCTGTTGCATATCCTTCCATCATGCACCCTGGAGGAAACCTTGGCTTCTCCATCTTACTTACACTTCCATATTACATAGCTGATTACAGCACTAAGCTCTCCTTATGNCGCGGGCGGGGCGAGCGGGCTGGGCCCAGGGTCTGCCCGGAGCCCCCTGAGCGGCCCGGCTGCGCTGGGAGCGCGGCTGGCTCTGCGGGGCACTGGGAAGGGCTGGCTTCAGGGATGGAAGTGGCACGAGGANCTTCTCTTTTCCAGCCTGAACAATGGTAAGTTCTTGACCTAATGCAACCCTTAGGACTTTCTTGGGAGTCAAAAGCTAAGCACTACAGCATGTGCTCAACAGAGTGGAAGAACCACCTCCCTCAGGCTCCTGGCCATGCCCTTGCTATGGCAGCCCAGGAGCCCTTCAGCCTTGTTTGCTGCAAGGTGTTTCTGGCTCATGGCAGCTTCTTCACCAGGGAGCCCATGTCATCTGCATTCTAGACACTGCTCCAGCCTGTATTGATCCATGGGCTTTACTCGTGCCAGATACTGGGCTTTGCACTTGAGTTTTGTTGAACTTCATTAGGTTTCTCCAGGCTGTACACCTGGCTGTGAATGGTCACCCTTTCCTCCTGCACACGAACTGCTCCTCTCAGCTCACCTTCATCTTTAAATTTGCTGAGCGAGTGCTCAGTCTTCCAGCTCGTCAATCAGGAATTAAGGGTATTGGCCGGCTGCCGTGGTTAACCGCAGCAGGCAGCTGCACATTACACAGCCGCTCGTTCCCTCCCCTCCCAGTGGGATGGGGAAGAGAAGGAAGGAAGGGTGAAAGTGAGAAAATTCGCGGGTTGAGGCAAAGACACTTTAATAATTAAAAAAAGGAATTTAAAAAAAGGGAAACCTAAGAAAAGCAAATGATGCAAAAACCCCCAGCTGCTCACCACCAGCGGACCAATGCCTTTACCGAGGCAAGGCAGCCCCAGCAAGCCCCACCACCCCGGTTTTTATTTCTGAATATGACATTACGTGGCATACCNTAAAAAAAGGGAAACCTAAGAAAACCCAGAGTCAAGCAGCCATACTGCTGATCACTACACTTCAAGCCAATTTTCCAGCAGCCTTATGACCCAGTTAACCTATCTAGAACTCACCAATCCGGCTATAAAAGTAATGTGGGAGACTACATCAAAGTCTTTGGTAAAGTCAAAATATACAAGTTTCCCCTTGCCCACACAGCCATTCATCATACCTTAGTTACTGGTGCTACAGAAATAATTTCTTTGTAAAAATTCATTTATGCCTTCAGCAACTGGTCTACCTTGCTTTTAAGTAGCTGTTTAATGCCTTCACATAATCTGAAGTTACATATTTAAGTATAAAATTTGTTTTCAAAACACACTGTGTTGTGACCAAGTTTCCTAACTGTTCCAAAATTTTTGATCTCAAAAAAAACCCATTAAAAGCCTTAAAACAATGATAATGCCTTTAGTGGTGTCCATGTATCTAATTTTAACCAATTTATTTGGAATAAAGAAATGAAGGAAAATTGTCATGTGTTGCAAGTGTCACTGTGTTACTGCTGTGATTGTTAAAAATATTGATGAAGTTTTACACACTCACACAAGACCTCAGTCCACAAGATACTTTTGCTTTTCTCCCGCTCCAGTTCCCAAACTATCAGGTGAAGCACCCTGTTAGATCTGCTGTGCTGTGTGGTCTGGGCTTATCCTTATGTGCACAGTGACCTGGCTCCTGAGAGCTTACCTGGTTAAGCCACCTAGTAATCCCCGGGTGAGGGTGGGACCTGAAAGTAGCCTGGAGAGGAGGTCAAATAAAAGTCTCCTGGTGCAGAGAGAGTACAGTGTGGGCTGGGATACAGCCCTCAATTCCCATGTGTCCTCTGTTCTCAGATTTCCTTGTGATTCCAGGGCTCTTTTTGAGCTTTCTGAATGTGCCCACCCATTGAGAACAATTCATCAGGCTGGTTAAATTAATCTTCAAGCAATTGTTCACAAAAAAAATGGTAACAAGAAAAATGGTTACTGATTAAAACCTTTGCTGTTAATATTCAAGACAGTGAGTTATGAATGCTAACCTAGGTCCAAGTCATTACTAAAATTATTGGTTTGTTATGTGTTTCCAATATGACTCTTAAAAAGGTAGCATTCAGTAAAACATGAATGCAAAATGAGCAGCTAAATTTAGATGCAATTACAGTGCAGCACTCTTCTGTTTCTTGATTAAATTATATCAGAAAATTCTGAATTCAACCCACACCAAAGATTCACTGATTAGCTGATAGCATCAGTTATAACTTGAGACTCAAAAATTATCTCCTGCTCTACTATATATCAGACAAGTGAACTTAAAATTACTTCTTAGAATCAAGCTTCCCACTCTCCATCCTACTGTTCTACTCCTAGTCATTAGATCCTGCTGGATTAGTGCCCTGCTGTTGCAGTATCAGTGAGGCATTAGATTGGGCAATTCCAACATGACACACTACCACTTTAGGATTACAATTCACAACATTTCAGGACTGACTTGTGGATGGCAATACAGGTTTAGGCTATGTTAAAGTAATGGTAATACATAACCCACATTTTAAAGCAGTACTTCTGTTACCCAGCAAGTGGTAGGTAGGGCTATGGCATTTGGCTGGCTACTCATGCAACAGAATTACTTGAACTGAGAAAAGCATACCCTTTTTCATAATATATCAGTAAAAGAAAATTACAGTCCACCTCCTTCCTGAGAAAGTGAGCAGATAGTTCCTCTAGTGAGCATTACATCCTGTGAAACGGTGAGTTGATCTAAGAGCACACTAATTATTCCCAGTTTTAGCCTGTCCCTTGCATCAAGTCTGGTGCTTTCCTGTGCAGCTGGTGAGCCACTTCAGATCACCAACCAGCAGAAACTGTGAACATTAAACATTTTCCCTGATGTAAGTTTTCAGTGTTTCAGGAGCTGTACTGGCTCACTGAAGAGTCACACAAATGTCAAGACCTGGCACTGAAGCAGCCAGAGAAGCTGGCAGAGGTGATACCACTCTTGCAGCATTAATCTGATTAACTCACCCCATAAATATTTACCTTGAGAAACCCATGAACTGATGTGAAATTCCTTGTTTGAAAAATGCATCATCACACATTCTTAGGCATCAATCCAGAACAATGTAAGATAATTAAAACATTTTCCAGTATATATTGGCTAACTAACAACATTGACTTGATCAGTGATGATGATTAAGGCCGATTATTCTAAACTCTTCTGTGTCAAGTTAAGGACATACACACTGATTTGTGCACAGCACAGATCACAGTTATCGAGAGTGCTAGAAGACAGGCTGGGAACCCCGTAAGGCCAGGCTCCACCGCACTGTGCCTGCCTTCACATGTGGGTCACAGCGTTTATTTAAAACCGTGCTACTTCCCATCCAGAAGAAATGTTTTAAAAAATCTGCACACATTTGTGTTTCCCTAGATAATGAAAAGCTCAGCACACAGTTCAACCTGCATGGTCAGAACTCTGTAACTGGGCCAAAGCTGTATCCTATTTTCCCCATCCGCTTGTGGTGCTGCCCGAGCCACATGCTGGGCATTTCGCCGGACTGAGGACAGATCAGCCCCTTCAAACTCGGGCCGTCACAGCAGCGGCGGCCGAGCGCTGCTGCAAACGCGGGCGGACGGGACGGGACAGGGCGGCGCCCGTCAGGGCCGGGCTGTAGGGGATGCCGGTGCCACCCGGCCCCGTGTCCCCTCTCGGCTTTCCCTGGGCAGCGGGAGTGCCGCGGGTGCTGCGGGAAAAAGGGTGCCCGAGCCGGGGGTAGGGTGGCTCCAGCGTACCGCTCCCTGCGGTTCCGCCGGCCGCTCGCAGCCGTCACCCCGCGCAACGCCGGCGACGCGGGGGATGCGAGCGTGGCGGGCGCCGGCGGCAGCGGCGATGGGGGAAGGCGGCGGCCGGCGGGCGGCAGAGCCGGAGCGCCTGGCGCTGGAGCTGGGGCGGGAGAGGCGGAAGCAGTGAGTCCGGCCGGGGACGCGGCGAGACCGGGCCCCGCGGAGGCTCCGGGAGCGGTCCCGCAGCACCGCCCGTGCGGGGGCTCCCGCCGCCCCCCTGC
>VXAD01000366.1:0-46319 GCA_013399195.1 Dicrurus megarhynchus | reverse complement strand
CTTGGCATTCCATCTCCTTTTGGTCAGTGGGATCAGCTGCCCCAGCCATGTCCCCTCCCAATTCCTTGTGCACCCCCAGCCCTCTTACTCATGGGGTGAGGAGCAGAAAAGGCCCTGACACAGTGTAAACAATGCTCACAGTAACCAAAACTTCACTGTGCTATCAACACAGTTTTCATCACAAAGCCAAAACATAGTCCCATACCAGCTACTATGGGGAGAATAAAATGTGTCTAAGGCAAGCCCAGTACACTGGGATGGGAAGCCACGCTGGTGGAAAAACAGAGAAGACCTTTACATGAGTGCATGCCTTGCTGGGGGAAGATGAATAAAATAGACAATGAAGCGCTCTTTATGCACACTTCTTTCCACAATGTTGAGTAAAAGTGGAAAGCTGGATTTCACCCTTCTGTCAGTAAGGGTTTCACCTTATCCCAGAGACCTCCAGGGAAGGTACGGTACCTCTGCGTTGCAGTTTGCAGGGATGAGGACTTGTTCCTGTTAGCAGTCAGTCCCCTTGCTTAAGCAGCAGTAATTTCAGTGCTGTGATAATTGTTGATGCTCATGCCTAGTGGGATTGGTTTTTTCCCCAGCTTGCTTGGGGAGTTACACATTTTTCTCTGTGTTAAACAATGTGATTGCCTTTTGAGCGTTAATAAATGAAAATGGGAAATGCCAGAAGCTCCTGTGCTGCCTTAATTCAGACCCTTAGTATTTACATTTGCATACCATTTTCAAGCATTCTATTCATACTAATTTTTCACCTGAACAATGTTTCTTTCAGTGTCTGAGCTGCAGGCATCTTCAAACTAGTCCTGCAGTTGTGGACTTTATAAAATGTTCACTCATAAATGGAAAGGGAAAACCCAGTATTAACATAGTCAAAATGGCACCTTGTGTATTCAAAATGGCACAAAAAGGAGCTTGGACATACTTGCACCAACATGTAAGCGTATGAACCTTCAATAAGTCTCCTGACTTAGTAGTGTCTCAGGGTAAATAGATCAGTTATCCTCTGCATGCACCGGTTCTTTTACCTGACACACGATCCTGATATTATTGGTGTTCAGGTAAAAAGTTGAGTTGTGGTGACTTATTTATGGATAAAAGCAAAATATATATTTAATAAAAACCTTTGTTATGATGGCATGGCACTAAAAGACTTTCAGCTCCAGGTGGGTTCTACAGCTATTTCCTTTGTGTGCAAATAGACAATAATATTATTGTCTATTTCCCAGGAGTTACTCATTCAACCTAATTGCCAATGACCAGGCTTGTTAGGCATCTCCATCTAAACCAGTGGCATGTATAGTCAATGAGTACAGAAAGGCTTTTTGAAGGTGTGAGTCATCTGACCTACTTTGCCTGGCTATTCTAGCATGAGAGGACTCACACCCTTGGAGGTGCCAGTTTCTCTCCCTTGGGTATAAAGCAAGCTGAGGATGAGTGGTTTGCAGATAGAGGTCTGCATTCCTTCACTGACATCTCACCCTTGACGTCTTTATACTGGCATATCTGATTATTGTGCCAATTAGGCAGTTTGCTAACAGCCCACCTACTACTCTCATTTAGCAGTTATGAAGAAGAGATTTTTACTTCATGGCGTAAATTGAATCATCCATGTCCACAAGGGGTCTCTTCCTAACATACCTTCTGATTCTCAATGATTGTAGATGTAGTACTGTGAAATCTTTCAATTTTTTTTCTGACTAATGAAAGTCAGCTTGAATCTGACTGAATTGTTGTGATCAAGATTCAGTAAACGTTTTGATTGGGAAATGTCATGGTAAATCCTTCTGGGAGAGAGAGAGAGAAGGCATGTTATACTGCAGTGTACTTCTTATTAGACAAAGAGGTCTTAAAGACATCTATTTATGCATGTCAACTACTTAGCAATGTTGATGGAATTGTATGTTAATTCAGCTTGTGAGATTTCACTTCCTCTGGCTTTCCTTGCCAGGAAAGCTGCAGCATTTTCCCAGCACACTGCTGACTGTAAGTGTCAGGAGTCCATAGCTTTCAGTAGTGTGTGTGCTCTTCCATGTGGTGCCTCTGCACTGTGCAGTATTGTTTCTGCTTTGTTCCTAGATTCTGAAGGCATCTGTGCATTGTGTCTTCTGCAGGACTCAGTAAAGGTCTGCCATATTATAGAGCTGATGTCCTAGAACTGATGACTTGCCCTGAGCTTCTCCTGGGTTTTCTCCTGAGTTTCTCTTTCCTGTACAGAAAATCACTTCAGGCAGGCTTTTGCCTGATATATGTTCCAGATATCCTGACCTGGGTAGCAAAATGTGCAGGAAAATGGGTTTCATCCTAAGTGGCTGCCATTGTCAAGTAAAATAACACCTGTAGACAGCCTTAAAAAGAAATTAGCTTTTTTTTTATCTTTTGTAGTTTCAATCAGAGCCTTCTTATCTGAACTGCACAGTTTTTTTCTTTTCTTCACAAGAGCTTTTTTATTATGCTTAGTATGCAAGGATGTTGTTAGGTTCTCACGATGACTTAAATGTGAGGTTTCAGGATTTACAGGCTTTTTTCTGTAATGACTGTAAATTGTCCATTGACAAGATTTATAGGCCTTGAATAGTTTAATTATGTTTAACACATGTGAGGTTGCAGGTGAAAAGGGCACTGCAGTCCATCTAAGCACAGACCAAGTCTCTGGGCAGGCAGGCAGCTACACACAGCTGCATTAAATTCACACTAACAGATACATGGCATGACCTTCACTTCCTATCACTATTAGAAATAACTCCAGAAATGCAAAATACTCTGATACATTAAATCACAGATATATTTACCAAGCTGCTCAAAGTGAGTTATTTCTACATTCCTTCTCTGTCAGGGCAGGGATTGCATTTTACTGAATATTCACTGACTAAAATAGAGTGGTTTCACCCTGGATGCATTCCGGGTGGTACTGGAGCATTAAATGTTTAATAACAATTATATTTTTTTTAACGATTAGTTAACGAGTAGTTTCTGTTGCCACATGGAAAAAAGTCTTTCTGTCAGTGTAGCAATACAGTGTGACACCTGACAGTTTACTGTTTCTCTACATGTATTCATCAGAACAAAATATAGTTGGAATTTGGCTTCCAGTTTTGTTAATTGTGCAGAAAGAATAATGAAATCTAATGAAAGAAATTTTGTATATAGTCTTGGAATGGTAACAGAAATTGAAAATTGGAAACACTGGATTTAAAGAACTCCTTCCTGTGTTATCACTCTGCATCTGAGCACTTAGTTAAGATTTCTTTGAAAAGGAAAACAATTTCATTTTGATACAGCGCAGCTCTGATTACAGCTTTGACTGTTTCTAATTTTCACTGTTATTTCCTTTCAAAAATCCCATTTTAGCACTCACTGTCATCATAATTTCCTCTTTTCTAAGCTCTGAGAAGTTGATAGAAATCTGCTTTGCAGAAACCTTATCTATTTGTGTTGAAATGATAGCAGCAATGTAGTAAGATTTTGTCTTTCTTCTTTGTAGCCATCTGCCTTTTTTATTTGGAGTGGTAGAAAACAGGCAGCAGCAATCAGATTTCCTTTGGTTTTCCTATATCTGAGCTTTTTGAGTCATGTTTCAAGGCTATGTTTGGCTGGGTTTCACCTTATCCCTTTTGTCTCTAGCAAGTTACCAGTACTGACACTATTTCTTTGCCAGTGTGCCCCTGTCTAATTTAATGTTGGTAAAGACAAAAAGAGCAATGGAGCAGGGAGGGCTTGGAAGCCCCAGCTCTCCCTTGCCATTCAAGAGGTTTGTCCTACTGTTCCCCAGTGTGTCTCTTTCACTGAAAACATACTTGGTTTACCTTAAATTACTCTTCTTTATATTTCTTCATGATTTCAACTCTTCAGCCCTCCTTAGTACAAGCTTACCTATTCAACTCGGTATGATCAATTGGTTTGCTTCTGCAGCTTGCAGTTGAAATCTGTTGTTTCAAGCTATGAAACAGAAGTGTCATCAGCTGAATGTGAGCACAAGGAGTGCAAGAGATGATGCAATTTCTCAATAATCGATCTCTATCATCAGAGCTTTGATTTCTCAGAGGTTAGATAACTACTTCTTGAAGAGCATTTCTCATGCACATGTTCATAAAATGAAAATCCATGTTCACAATGGGAGCTCTCCTTTAAAAAAAACCCCAACAACACTGCCCCACCTCCCCCAAATATTACAGCCTAATAATTTTCTCTCTTGCATGTTTTAATGAACTAGATTAAGGTTTCCAAGACATCAGTTGTTGTATTGGTGTTTGCCAAAGGGCCTACTTTGTAGAGTTGGGGTTATCAGTTCTTTTGGAATATCTCAATTTGGGCACTGAAAAATGGAGGTACCCAAGAACCATTGACTGTTTTTTTTTAATTTTGGCCTTCCAAACTTAACTTTAAAGGACAAATCCACAAACTGCTTTTGAATGTTGGTGCATTGTGTTTTGCTTGCACCTATCCTGGTGTGGTCTGACTTCCCAGGATCTCACAGCCAGGAGCATTTCTCCATAGACATCTCCTCAAAGAACCAGGCTGTTGGCATGAATGTGGTCAATAACTTACCAGTAATTTGCTCTTGATGTGATCAAGATCATAGTAAGACACTAAACCACTGTCTGGCCACTTTGAAGGATGAGAGTCACTCAGCATGTTGTCTGATGCATGCAGGCGAGTTGTGCTCTTGTCAAAGTCCGCTGCTACCTTCTGCTTCTGGTCATACCTTCCAAGACAGAAAGAGCCTGGTGTTCATGGTACCTTTCAGCTTTCTGGCTGACCAGTATACAGGATTAATTCTAGGGCAAAAATATATTTTCCTACAATATTAAGTTTAAGGTACTGAAAAAAATGGTGGCTTCAGCTCCTGCTTTTTTTTTTAACACTCATCTTACTTTAATTACTCACTTTCTTTTCTGATATTCATAAAACATGGTTTGTTTTGATTGGTTTTGATATGGGTGCAATTTAGAAAATGACTATTAATCATTGAGCAGTGAGTCAAAATGAAGAATTAATTCAGAATTTCTAATAGCACATCTCTCAGGCATATTCTTGTTTTTAAAAATATACTCATTGGGCATCTTCTTTTAGATGAAAAATTAGGGTCAATGTCCCCTCTACATTTTTTTAATTCTGATGATCAGCTAGAAAATTATTATATTTTAGGAAATGTCTATCTCGGGTTTTTATGGAAGTAATTTTATTCGCAAAGTAGAACTGCTTTGTTGTTTCAAAGGCACTGTAGTATCCACAGAGAAAAATACATTTAAGAATGGACAAGATAATGTAACTATGTAGGAATGACCAATAGATACTTCTTCTGAAAATATATTTGATCTATTTTTTTCTCATTTCAATAATAGGACTAGTACATGAGCCATTTATTGGCTATTGTAGCAATTTATTGACTTCTTTTAATACCACAGGCAGATGCTTGAAATCTCAATATTTGAACTGAGAAACACGGTAGCAGAACTGGAAAAAAGTCTTAACAGTGTTGAAAAGGAAGGTAAGTGAATTACAGCAGTCTTGCTAATTGATTAGGAAACACAGAAAAATAATTCTTTTGGGAAGGACTTACAGGGGCTCAAATTTTTATTTAGAAATTTAAGTTTTCACTTTTCAAACATGACTATTATAGCTGTGGTGCTTCACATGTGAAATTAAGGAATACTACACATGGCCATGCTAGCTTTTTTTTTGTTAATTATTAATGAAACTAT
Organism: Dicrurus megarhynchus; assembly: GCA_013399195.1. Lineage (NCBI taxonomy): Eukaryota > Metazoa > Chordata > Aves > Passeriformes > Dicruridae > Dicrurus > Dicrurus megarhynchus. The sequence continues at coordinate 40,605 of VXAD01000366.1, read as the reverse complement.
GAATAATATGAATTCACAGAGTTCGTTAATATTCTGACCACAATAAGCCTAGTGAAAATTTTCCTCAATTTATATTTTCAAGCCCTTTTATATGCAAAGATTCTTATTTTGAGGATTACTAAGTGGAGACTTTCTGAGTCTCCAGTTAGTTAAAAGGAACAGTTTTTAAAAAGTGCTTTTGCTTAAAATGACATGAACTAATCTGGGAAATATAATAATTCTATATTTGTTTTTCAGATAATGAATGGAAAACCAGATATGAGACACAAGTAGAATTGAACAAACAGCTGGAAAGACAAATTAATATTCTTCGAGATAAGGTGGAGCTTATTCGTAGAAATCCAGCAGGTAGAAATGGATATTCATAACTTTTTCAATAGAATTAGTAATTGCATGTTGAAATTATATCAACAGGTCACATTTTTTGCTTATTTGTAGATAAACTATCCATTGTTCACACCTTTGATAAAATGCCTGTGGTAAGTACTGTGACATTTAGTTGGCTTAGTAACAAATCACAGTCTGATTGGAAAATTTGTATAGTCTTTGTTTCTCCATGACAGAAAATATCAGCAGCCTGGTCTAGAAGCCAAAACAATCAGTTCTGCTTATATTTTTATTGTTTCATATATGCAATTGCTTAGAAGGTGATAAAATAAAGAGTAAATTCCTCAAGTAGGAAGTACGTAAGACCTGGATGTTGGGAAGAGTTATGTAGTGAAATTTTTAACTGAGTGAAGGTTTTATAATTGAATCTGCAGTAAGGCATGCGAGATGGAATAGTTGGACTAGATTTATGAATAAATGGGAAAACATTAAACCTCGTGGAATTTTTTAGTCTTTGACCACTTTCACAGTAAAAAGTGTCTTCAGTTGTGACCAAATGGAATTCCAGCTGTTTCAGTCTTCTTGTCCTGTCACTGGGCACTGCTGAGAAAAGCCTGGCTCCCTCTTCTTCATTCCTTCCATCACATATTTATACACATTGATAAGAATCCCTGGGCTTTCTCTTCCCCAGGCTGAACAGTTGCAGGTCTCTCAGCCTTTCCTCATCTGTCAGATGCTCCAGTCCCTTAATCATCTTCACAGCTCCATGTTGGACTTGCTCCATGAAGTCTGTATCATTCTTGTACTGAAGAGTCTAGAACTGGACCCAGCACTGCAGATACATCTCACAAGTGCTAAGGATAAGGGTTAGATTACCTCCCTTGACCTGCAACATCTTCCTAATGCAGCCCAGGCAGCCACTGGCGACCCTTGCAGCAAGAGTGAATTGCTTTCTTGTGGTCATGTTTCTCACCAGGACCCCAAAGTCATTGTCTCCCAGGCTGCTTCCCAGCCAGTCCAGCTTCCCAACCAGCATATACTAGTGCCTAGGATTATTTCTCCCCCAGTGGCGGGACTTTGCATTTCCACTCCATATGTTTCCTCTCTGCTTGTTTCTGCAGCTTCTTGAGGTCCCTCTGCATGGCAACACAATCCTCTGTTGTATCAGTCAATACTCCCAGTTTTGTATCAACTGTGATCACCTAGATGAATAGTTGCAGTAACATTTTGCATAATATAGTCACAGGAAAACTCCTCATTTTACAGTAAATATTTGCATCACTGAAGGAAGTATCTTAATTTTTTGAATTTTATTCCTCAATGCACTCATACTTCATGTCCTTTATTTCAAATAACAGCATAAAACATATATCAGCATAAAACATTTTTTCTGCAATTTCGAGGAGAAAATGGCAAGAAAAAACCCCCAGCAAATATTATGGCCATCTTGTCTTCTAAGGTGGTAAATGAAGTAAAAATAATTTTAGATTCAGAACTGCTTTTTCCTTAGCCTGTCATCTGCTGAAATATTTGACACCTTTTCTGCTTCTTACCCACTTTTAGAAATAGGGAAGGTAGATAAAGATGTGATAATGCCTTGTAACATGAGCAGGGATAATGAACAGTATGAAGCAGGGCTGTTATGATTTTTATTCCTGTTGCTTATACTTAGGGAAGTGTTACCATCTGACTTCTTTTGGTGCTTCAGATTCTGAAGATTAATGGGAGTTCAGTGACCCTAAAGGAGGCTGCATACTCTATTAGTGGGAAGGATGATTATTTGCTGTAAGCAGGGTGTGAATAATTAACTGCTTTTTCTGGTCTGTTCCATAGCTTTCAGAGAGTCTACATTTTTGCAAGTTTTAGTGTTGTCCTAGAGACCATGGTGTTTTGTAGGTAGGCAAGATTTTTTCTTTAACAGCTAATTAAAAAGAGAACAGAATCTTCCCCATCCCACTTTCCTGTTTCATCTGAAAATACAATTGTGATTATGTTCAAAGAAAAGTCTTGAAGACAAAACACCGATCTAGAAAATTTACAGCAGTCTACTTTGGACAGTGTTATTCCTGTCAGCCTGTAAAGTGCAGACTGGCGTGCATAGTTACAGTATCACAAGTAATTATTTCTGTCCAATTGCTGGTGCTCTCCTAACCAATCCTAACCAACCTTGCGAGGCACTCCAGGAGGCATTACCAGTGAGATCATCTCCTTTGCCACCAATCCAGTACATTTCTAATCCCTACTAAGTACTGGATTGCCTCCTCATCAATGAGCTGTCATTCTGAGAGGTGTGATTACTTTATGGTGGTTCCCATAAAGAATGCCAGCACAACTGAAAGATTCATACTGCCAGAAGGAGTCTAGAAGATGGCTTGAAGAGTCCTAGGCTCATTTTGTGAAGCCTGGGAAAGTCTGGAGCCCATGTGCTGTGCCATGTAGTTTCAAGTCCTTCCTTCATTATTCCAGCTTAGAGTTAATAAATCCTCCTGTTTGCTAGCCAGAAAGGAAAGAAAAGTGCTTTAGGAATTTAGTGAAATGTTTCATTTTTTCCATGTTAGGATTTTTGGGAGATGGAAAGAACAGAAGAATATAGAGGTATTATGTGGGCTTTGCTGGCTTTTGGTTTTCGTTTGTTTTTGTTTTTTAACTGAAGCCATCAGAAAAGTCAGTGTATATTTACAGATACTCTTGGAGAATGAAGAGCTGCTTGGTTTATATATATATAATTTTAGAAGATAAAACATTGGTAAAAATACACAGAAAATTTTGTGGTGTTTAAGCATTTCAGTTTGTTAAAATTCTTTTGGGTTTTTTGAGAGTTGTTCAGGGGATTGGGGGAGAATATTTAGCTTCTTCACAGATGAGAATAAAGAGCAGATGTGAGTGGGTAGAAAAACAAAGAGTTTTTAGCCAGTCATCAATATACATTTGTTCAAAGTAAAAATGCCAGAGTGGGTATATAAATCATCGTGTGTGTGTCTGTAAAATCAAAAGTACACTGTGATATTCAGCTTTCAACTTGCAGTTGCATATGAATAGGAAATATGTTCCTATATGAAAATATACTTCCTAAGTATATTACATAGGAAAAATTTCTTCACTGAAAGGCTTGTCAAGCACTGGAACAGGCTGCCCAGGGAAGTGGTTGAGTCACCATCCCTGCAGGTATTTAAAAGCCATGTATTGTGGAGCTTGGCAACACGGAATAGTGGTGGACTTGGCACTGCTGGCTTAATGGTTGGACTTGATGGTCACAAAAAGTTTGGTTCTGTGATTGTGTGAAGCTCTGTGTAAAGACTGAAAAGTGGTTCTTTCAGCAAGATGATACAATTTCTAGAATGTGGCAGCAGTAGACAGTAGATTTGTTTTGAGCAACATATTTAGAAAATTAAATATTATTTTCAAGTATTTATAACCTCTGTTCCCAAGAAACTTAGAATTATAATTAGGATTGTTAGAAGGACCTCTAATAATTCTTAATTTACTAAACAATTTCAGCTGTATTTAACAGAGGAGTTATCTCAAAGATACTAAAGAGATTTAGCTCACTCAGCTAGTCATTTAAGGTCCTAGTATAGTGAATAGAGGGAGAAAAACATGTCTGTAGAGTAATTCAACCCATTTAGACATAGGTAGCATAAAATATTTTCTTGATATCAAACACTACAGGGAAAATTAAAAAAAAAGAGATTAATCATCAGGGACCCTGGCAGTCAGCAAGCTATAAAAAAACCTGAATGAAAGAGAAGAATACAAATGCAAATTCTGGAGTGATGAACAAGGAAGCACAGAGGATTTTCTGTGTTGAAAAATTGCAGTAATTGTTGCAGATGGCTTGCACTATTTTTGCTTTAGCATTAGAATTGTACTGATGAGTGATTTCTTTCTATTAACACAACTCCTACACCATTTAAATATACAGTTATCATTCTGAAGTCCTTATACTGATATGAGATAATCCTTTTTTTTTTGATTCAGAAAAATGATGTAGATGTCACATAGCAATAAATGCAGAACCAATGCCTTGAACATAGAAATTCTTACTGCCAGGGTTTAGAAAATATTGTTTGTGTACTGAGGGCAGATTAAAAATAACAGTGACAAGCACAAGGGGGTTCCAACAGTGAAAACTGTTTAGTCAGTAATTTCCTTTATGTCCCAATGAATAATACAAATGTCATACAGTACTTCAGAAATGATTACAGAAGGAATGCATTCTGTCTAAAGTATAACATGATGTGAATTTTACTTGCTTCTTTTAAACATGCTGCTTTCACTTATTTGCATTTTTTCATAAAATTAGTTTTGGTAAAATACATGTTCTCTGCTAAGCATAATTTCCCATATAAGCAGAAAGAAAACTACTCCTTTCTCTCTTACCATTTCTGCAAGAACGAATCCCTAGATAGCAGCTTTAGTATGCAAATACTGAAAAGCATACTGCAAAATCAGTTCAGAAGAGCACACTCCTGATAGCATTGCCTTAGCAACGCTGTAGTTAAGATTAGCCCAGGAACCAGGGCATCTGTGATAAATCACCATTTTTTCATAATGCCCAGCACTATAGATGAGAAAATTCTGACATTAAGGGCCAGATACTTGCTTTGCAAAGCTGCCTTTCTGGAAGGACAGTGAGCACAGAACTGATAGCCTCACACAACCCCCTCAGGATTTTTGCTGTCAGTTTTAAACTATAAGCAGAATGTGTGGCAGTGTCACAGTGGAGACATACGTGACTGCAATATGACAGGAAGGGAATTTTGGGTTTGTGAAAACATGCAATGAAGACTTTGTATTTCCGTAGGCGCTGATAACCGCCCATAGGGAACATCAGCACTTATAACGGCATAGGAAATGTTGACAATTCTCCTAGCAAGTGACTGTTAAATGAACCTTTTTGCTCTTCCTGGATTAAGTCATCAGTGGCTGTATGGAAAGTAGAAATCTGGTGTTCTAGCTTTTCATGAAACTTAGAAGTATTTTGGAGAAAGTTCTATCTCTGGTCTGACTGCCCTAAACTGTTATCCTGCCTCCTCACAGGCTTCCCCTTCCTACTCCTTTCATTTGACCTCGAATAAATACTTTGAATGCCTCCAAGAGACCTTTTTGATTTGGAATTTTTTCTTTTCCTTGTCAAGTTGGCATTAGTTGTTCCTCCTGGTGGCCTTGCTTAAACCCAGAGACTGTTTTTCTCAAATCACTTTGTGGTGTGCTCAGGGGCAGAATACACTGTATGTTTCAAAGAAAACAATCTGAGAAAAATCTTGGAGTCAAGTGACATTCCTATCTGTCTGTTCTCAAGAATTCCTTAGCAATTGATGGGGATTCTGGGATTCTTCCATAGAAAATATGTAAGGAATCCAGCCTTTTCCAGGCCAGGAGCTATACGAAGTGAAACATTTTGGAGTCAGCAGCCCGTTGTTCTGTCAATATGAACCACAGCGCTGGAGGTCTCCGTTTTAACTTCCCCTGCCCAGGTCAGCGGAAAGCCCCTGCGAGCAATGTGTGAGACCACTGAAATAAGGACGTAGGAAGCGAGCATCCCACCCCTATTACCGTGCACTAAAGCAGCTCTGCTCTGGGTCTGGTTTGGAATTTAAGGATGACGCTGGCCACAAGGGGGCACTTGGCATTTAGGCAGCTACAGGGAGCCTTTCCTCGCCTGCCCTGACGCTTTTACAGGATCGAGTGCATGTTGCATGAAGAAATACGCTATGCTAAATAATTCTCAGGTATAATTTTTCTGTAATATATGACTCTTGAATTTATTGATATAAATCTAAAATCGGTTTCTATTTTAGTTAAACTAAAGATGTATTATTAATTTTTGCTCCTAATGAGTTTAAAATTATGTTAAAGGAATCAGTTAAATCAGCTGGTGGATGTCAGCTCCATGTTGGAGGGAAGGGAACTTATTTTCTTAACAAAACTTCATTTAAATAAAAATGTCGAGTAGAATGGGTTGGAAAAAGCTTCTCGTGTTGCTTTTTTTTCAACACAACGGACAGATACACTGCTGCTGTTCTAACTCATGGAGAAAAATTAAAGAGGAAGCAAATTGCCATAAAGATCAATAATCTGCACAAGCAGAGCTCTGATGAAAACAAGTTGGAGCTGCTTGATGATGTCATGGATTTGTCACCTTATCTGTTGTGAAATGATTGTTAGAAATTGTCACCTCTGTTGCCACTGAGAGCAGGGCAAGGAAAAATCCAGAATGAGAGCAATTTATGTGGGTGGCCTTAAAATTCACTTGCAATTTCTTTCCATATAATTTCATTTTCTTGCAATGTTAAGTGTAACTTCAGTCAAGTGAAAAGGAAATGGTGTGAAAAAAAGAACTGGAGAGTTGGTGCTCCCTTCATGAAACTCTGGGCTTCGTCATTGCTGGACACAAGATTAATGTGTCTTTGCTCTAAGAGTGAATCATGCTAAGCAGTGCAAAATTCTGCTATATAAAGGAAGTATTCATTTAAAATCTCAGTGTGTCTTTTAGCTTTTTACCAGCTGGCTCAGAGTGGTTTGACGTGGATGATGTATTGAAAACTAAGGATCTTAAATTCAGGTTAAATGCCTTAGTCAGCTTATGTCTCCTTTTCAGGCATATGATGTCCAGCTATTCAAGGCTTAGTAGAAGAACCTGTAATGAATCTACCTTAAAAAAATAATTCAGGATTTAGTTAAACTACTTCTAAAAAGCTTTTGCAGAATTTATACTGGTTCATCCTGAAGCTTTGTTGACAATTTCTCATTCTGGGGGAAATCTGCATAGCTGGGAAGCTCCTTCTGGTTCTCTTGAGCTCTCACTGGTCTTTCCTTTGTTTTCAGGCTTTTTTGTGATGTAAGAACTCTGCTACAAGTCAGTGTTACTGTATGCTTTAAGTTGTGTTTTCTGTGAACTTTTGTGTTGTTTTATAATATTAAGCTCTAAGCTGATTATACAACCATGATCATAGACTATTAAATCTGTTTTGGTGAGGTTTCATTCTGCATGCTTCCCACAGAATTCAGGAAAGTCAGCTCTTAATGATTTGGCTGAGTTTATATGCTGTTGTTTCTCACTTCTGGATTTGTATTGATGTACAGCAGCTAAAACCTTCAGATATACAAGGTCTCTGCTAGTTGTCCAGTTGCTGCCTTGAAAGTAGGAGCGGGAAATAACTTACAAGCAGTCCTGGCTAAAGTAGACCTCTAGAACCTCTCTGAAGTATTTGTCCTTTAAAGTTTCTTAGTGTCTGGTTTTGACATTGCATTCTATAGTGTTTGGGGACTTGGAGAGGTCTTCTTGTTGAGCAAGAACATCTGTGTCATGAGATTTCCACAAGAGCTTCAGTACTGCCATACTGAGCTCTGCGTCATCAGTTAGGTTCATGGATGCAGGAATAGAAGTTCTTAGGCTGACTTAGCTGAGTAAGTTTCCTAAGTATTAGCTGTGAGAAAGGCAGCAAGATTTGGATTCAAACAGATTGCATTTTAGAGATGGAAAACCAATGGGAAGTTGGTAAGAAAAACCCAAGAAGTGTGCCTGAAATCCTGCCTCCTTTCCAGAAATAGATATGACCTTTCAGCCTTTCTCATTTTTTCCATCTCCTCGATGCAAATATTTGCATTTCCGACTCATTGACAGCCTGGCTTCAAAATTAGCACTGGTTAAGTATGGTGGTGGCAAGGACGTTCTCAGGCTATGAGATATGAGAATGCAAGCTCTTGAGGAAGCAGAGGACTACAATGTAACTCAACTAGTTTATTTCTAAGTTAAATTTTAGGCTGTTAGAAGAGGCTTTTTTCCTCAGGTAATATGTGTAGAACATCCTTGCCAGGTTGTGCCCTGATAGAGGGATGACCACCAGGAAGCTTTGCGTTGAGAGTCCGTGAAGACTTTCAGCAGCAACCCAAGCAGCTCGATTCAGCTTGTGCTTGTGGGCAACCACAGCAACAACAGCTCAGATGCCTCCCTGTTATTTGACAAAAGCAGATGTGAAGAATATAAGACATTGCATAGACTGCTTTATTAGCACTAGGATGCTAAATTCTGCCTGAAGTGCAATTTCAGCTCCAGTCCTGCTTTGATTTTGGGCTTCACTTCCCAATCTGTAAATTTTGAGTATTTCACAGCTTTTTTATTTCACAAGAGATTTGTAAGCATGGGTTTATTACAATTTTTGAGGTAGGGATGATAACTGTATACTTTTAGTCACATTTTCAACCTATTTCCGTCTGCTTGCTCATCAAAAGCAGTGTAGTGCACCGTTTGTTTGCTTGCATTTGGATAGCATCCTTGCTCCAAAGCTGAATGAATGCCCAGGCATCTGCAGTGGACCAGCTGCATTGGCAGCAAAAAATAGACAGTGCTTCTGAAAGGACTAATGAAAAAAAGATCTAAAAGTAGTTTACTTTGTAAGTGAAAGAACTCAAAGAAATTAGATGAGTACCATCACTGAGGAGATACCAAATTGCTCTGTTGTAAGTAACAGCTGCAGCACCAAGTCATGCTGTCTTATATAACACTGATGGACAATCGAGTAAGGAAATAAATAGTGTGCTGTGGATTTACATAGAACAAATCTGGAGAGCAGCATGAACTTTTGTATTTACTATATTTGAGCTTGCTGTGGTGGTACAAAATATGTAGTAGGTGGTACAAAAGATGTGCAAAATATGCTGTCACATGGTTATAATCTTTAATGTGCAGTGAGGTCAAAGAAATTTAGTTTCCTAGTTGGAAAATGCTGAGGTCTTCCGTGTCTTGTTTAATTCTGTAGAGACACTGATGTTGAAATGAAACAGCACATGACCCTAGTGGAATTAAGCCAAATCTTCTCTTTAATCTGCAGTTTACTTTTTCTCCTTGAATTAGCCAACATTGCCTGAATTGACTGTAGGAGCCTTTTGTATTTGGACAAAGATTTCATCTGCATCCAAGGTACTTCTGCTTTAATTAGGAAAAAAAACCCTGCAACAACCCCTCAATTCTTTTAATGTCTCCAGTATGCCTGTTGTGACAGATTAAAGTTAATAACTGTTCAATCAGGGGCAAAATATTCTTCAAAGATTTTCTTTTGAACAGTGGGAGGGGTTATTTTCTCTTGCAAGATGTTTTAAAAGTATTGTGCCTTTCACCATGCTCCTGCAAAATCTTGATTTTAACAGAAATCATTCCTAGGGAGATCTTCGTGAAGCCCAGAATTTTTTAAATGAAAAATAAAATTTGGAGCCAAATAAGTAACATGGTTTGCAGAAAATTATGCAAAAGAATAAAAGTTGCAAAAATTGGCAGATGCTAGAAAAGACTGGAGACTTAAAACAGGCAGATGTAATTTTTTTACCAGCACAAGCATTCATAAACTCTCTGAGAAATAAACTGCGTATGGATACTGGCCTTCTGGATCTGAGATTAGCATGATAAATAGGGAAAAAATTTAACATTCCCATGGAAAAAGAAGAGGAAAATATTTTGAGAATTGTTATCTTCTTTCCGTGTTTACCATGAAAATCTGGTAAACAAAGGCCTAGCAAAGCATTATGGTCATGAGAAGAAATAACTGATTATTAAGGGAATGGTCAAGTAATCAGTATAGAAAAGAAAGGATTCATCTATTCTGACTAAGGAGGTGCTTGTGTTAGAAATAAAAAGAAACAAAAATTCTGAAACAGTTACTTATTTTACACAGGGGACCTAAGCAAACAAATGGAAGAACGTGACTAACCAGGAATGTAATAGCATTGATAGCAAAAACATTAAGGGATAACAAGTGTTAAAGGTACAGACTTGCCAAGAAAGAACAAAACAGAGATAGATGTGGTATGTAGCAGATGTGAGAGACTTTGACAATAATGTTGTTGATTCTTTCTTCATCAGCTGTTTGGATGAATTCATCTTGAGGATGGATTGGAAAACAAAGTTTAGTCACAATAATATTGAGAAATAATATTGACATGTACATTGAAACGATATGACTTTTAAATATTAGGACACAAATATTTACTTTTCTATATATAGCTGTCTACCTCTTGACTAGGTCTTTTAATTCCTCTATAGGCAGTTACAGGTCCTATTAATACAGTCAGCTAAGTAAAGAGATTTGTATCTAGATTTGTTTGGTTGGCATCTTCAGAGGAATAATTGTGAAAACAAAGAGTTGTGAAGATATTTCAGTGCACAGTAGCCCAGTACTGCTCTGGAAGGGCATGTGTCTTGTGCAACCCATGTGTCATATCTGCCACACATGAATGTCTTGGACTCTCTAGAACATCTCAGATGGAACTGAATTGAGCTCTTTAGTTGCTTAGCTGAATGAATCACAGCACATCATTGATAGTCTTCCCTGTGACTCTTAGTAGGAGTTCAGTTCACATTTGGACACTCAAATATAGATACCCTCACCTCAGACTGAATCCCATCCAGTCAGATATACATATAAATATAGTATTTGGATGGATGAATTTGGATATAATGTTATTAGATTGCTGCTAGAAATTGTATGATATGCTATACTTGTAAATAAAGACTAAAACCCAAGTGCTAATAATGAGGAAGCACAAAATTCAGTGGATAATTAACACATTTTATCAGCAAATACTAGGTAAAAGGGAGACAATAATATTTTATATTTTTAAAATCTACAAGAGCATTGCAGAAAAGACAGTCAAAAAACCTGTCAGATCAAGTGATTATGAATTAATTCACTTTAAATTAAACATGTATATATTGCCTAAGGTTTAAGTAAAGGCAGAAACAATAAAATGCAGGACAAATGAAAAAATAGCTAATGTCAGCAAGTGCTTAGAAGAAGAAATGACAATAACCAAATCCTAAGGAAACTCAAAGAGCTGGATAGGCTTAAAATGAGGGAAATGGGTAATTCATATCTTAGGATTCTGAAAGAACTGGCTTGTCACATCACTGATCTGATAGCAAGTGGTTCTAATAAGCATGTGCACATTGTGTACACTAGAGAAAAACACCTTTTTTTCATTTTAAGATAAAGAGAGGAATAGTTGTTGCAAAATGAAATTGAAACATGGATATATTAAAAGGGTAGGCAAACCTGTTGACATTCTGTGATAAAACAATAGATTTGTTGTCACAGGAAATATAGTAATCTTGTTCACTGTGACCTCTGATAAAGATATCATGTCACATGGGAAGTGACTGATTAATTTGGAGAAAATTAAAATGAGTAGATTTGTTAAAAGAGTAAAGAGCTGGCAAATGGAACATGATAGTGATGATTAGTGAAGGATCTGCTGGGAAAGAACAAGCAGAAGTCTTCCAGGAGCAGGTTTAGGATGAATCTTAATATTTAATGCATGACCTTGATACACAAAGTAGAATTAGATTGTGATATCTCTCTCCTGAAACCAATTATATAATATAATTGGGATCTGGATGTGGTTTAGAAAGACAGTGAAGACTAGATTATTAAAAATGTGAGTAAAATTTAATAGTGGAGACCAAAGGATTTAGAAAATAGTAAAGAAATTATGTTATTAACTGAGAACTGGTTCAACTGCAGAGGACCATGTGGATATTCTAGCTGATGCCTTGTTGACTGTGAGCCATCATTGTGCAGCTGTGCAAAAGGAAAATGCAATCCTAAAGTTTATATAGGTAAAGAAGTATCATTGATACTGTTCAAGGCAGTGAGATGGCTTTTGGAGTTCTGCATACTGAAGGCCAGTTCTGTTCTCTGGACATAAGAAGGTTGAACTCCAGCCTGATGTACAAAAGCATTACTAGGATGATTAGATGAAAGGACAGCCTGCTGTGTGAAAGATAATTTTTGCAAGTTCAGCTTAGTCATCCTAGTAAAATGAAAAAAGATGCTCATGTCTTCAGTCTATACATGCTGGGGATGAACACCAGGCAGGAAGAACAGTTATCTTAAAACACATTTTAATACAATAACAAACAGGTATAAACTGACCTTGAATAATCATAGAATCATAAAATGGTTTGGGTTGGAAGGGACCTTAAAGATCATTAATTCCAACTCCCTTGCCATGGTCAGGGACACGTTACACTAGATTGGCTTGCTCAGAGTTCCACCCAACCTTGAAAACTTCCAGGGATGGGGCATAGACAACTTCTCTGGGCAATCTCTGCCTCACCACCCTCACAGTAAAAAATTTCTTCCTAATATCTAATCTAAACCTGTACTCTTTCAGTTTAAAGCTATTACCCCTTGTCCTGTTACTACAAACCTTTGTAAAAAGTCCCTCTCCAGCTCTCTTGTAGGCCCTCTTCAGGTACTGGAAGATGCTATAAGGTCTCCCCAGAGCTTTCTCTTGCCCAGGCGGAACAATCCCAACTGTCTCAGCCTGTCTTCAGAGGAGAGGTAATTTTTGTGATCCTTCTCTGGTCCTTCTCTGCTGCAACAGGTTGACATCCTTATCTTGGGAGCCCAAGAGTTAGATGCAGTATTCCAGGTGGGGTCTCAAGAGAGCAGAGCAGAGGAGGGCAATCTCCTCCCTCAGTCTGTTGGCCACACTTCTTATGATGCAGCCCAGGACATAGTTGGGTTTCTGGACTGCAAGCCATATTTCCAGATCATGCCAAGATTTTCATCTACCAACACCCCCAAATCCTCCTTCTCAAGACCACTCTCAATCTCTGGAAAGGATACACATTCTTCCTAGACTTCCTATTATCACTGATGTACCTATAGAAGCTTCTCTTGTTACCCTTGACATCCCTGGCCATGTTTAATTCTGTCAGGGCTGTAGCTTTCCTAAGCTGATCCCTTACTGTTCAAACAATCGCTGTATTCCTCCCAGGCTACCAGTTTCTACCATTTCTAGGCTTCCTTTTTGTGTTTGAATTTGTTCAGGAACTCCTTGTCCATCCATGCAGGCCTCCTGGCATGTTTGCCCAAATTCCTCTTTGTTGTAATGCAGTGTTTCTGGGCTTGGAGGAGGAAACCCTACGTTAGAGCCTTCCATAAGAATGTCTGCACTGGATGGAATGGATCAAATTATGAATGGGATTATGAAAAGCAATTTCCTGTGGTAGAAGTAGAGGAGGATCTGCTTGGGTTTTACTTCCATTACACAGCAAGCAAAGATTTGGCCAGTGCCAGTAACCAAAAAGGGACTCTATGCTGTTACTCATTCCATTGTAGACAAGGTAGATGGCTGCACACCTAAGACACACCCAAGTCTCCCCACAAAGTACTGCTTTCTAGCCAAGTTGGTATGAGTTACCTTTGATGTCCCATGTGCCACTTCAACCAGCCCAGCAGCTGTCTCAGCAAGTGGTTTGAAAATGGATGGGCTGGTAAGATGTTGAATCTTCTTCCTACTGAAATGGAGCCATCAGCAGGAATTTTGATCAGAACCAAGGAGCAATACTGACTGGTCACCACAAGGTGACTTTGCTAAGATGACAAGGAGCAGCAGTGTGGAAAACTGTACCTGCATCATTTTAACACAGTGAAAATGCGTAGTGCATAGCTGATAATTGTAGCATATGGTTAATTGCTTTTGTCTCTGCAGTGTGCCAGCCAGAACCATGAAAACAAAAAATGCACAGGAACCAAAGAGAATGACAAACATCATAATGCTTGAAGAATAAGCACTATGGTGATGACATCTTTCTACAGAATGGAAATAGTTGTAAAACATTGTTTTATGTACCATAACCACAGGGTTCCTTAAAGGAGGTTCTTAAACAGCTGGAAGAAGAGAAGAAAAGTCTCCAGAATCAGCTAAAGGACTATGAACTTAGACTAGAACAAGAAGCGAAGGTTTGTAATCACTCTATCCCTCTAGACTATAAAAGCTGTTATGTTGTGTGACAGACAGTGTGTGTGGGACACACAATGGAATAGTTCCAGAAAATGTTTCACTGGAAAAAGGCTCTGCTGTATATTTGAATCTTCTGTATGATTCAACTTTTAAAATTTGTGCTTAGTGATAGCCTATATCTCATTTTAACTGTAGGCTTACCACAAAGCTAATGATGAGCGGCGCATGTACCTCTCAGAGATCTTACAGGTAAGAAAAATGTGTGACTCAGTAACTTCTAATCCTTTCATAATTTAACAGCAGCATCTGTTAATGCCATTAGATCAGGGTGTTTTATCACTTCATTTGTATACTAAATATGTTACAAAAGCTGCTTTCTAAAAATTTTAAGAGCCATAAATTGAAAGGTTGCTACAGTTTATTTATTTTAAATACTTTTTTTGCTTTTGTATCGATTGGAGTTTCAGCATTCCCTAGCACAGTCAAAGTGCCCTTAACTGAAAAAGCTGAAGCAATTTTCTGATGCTTGGCCATATATTAGTCACAAGACTACTATGTAGTTGAATAGAACAGAAGCAAGTTATTAGCAGTAGTAACACCCACCTTAAACAGTAATTTCTCCTTTTCATATTTCTTTTTTCTTTTAAAGACAAACTATCCGACCAGTTCAGAATGAAACACAACACATATTTCTATTAACTTTGTAAAATAGGGATAAGACGCCTTGTTTTGGTGAACTCACAGGTTGAATTTTATTGCTGCAAATTATGTAATACATAAAATTTTATACTACAAACTGGAATAACCTGTAAAGATTTATAGTACGTATTATTCTGGAAAAGCTCTAAATTCCTAAATAATGTAAAAGTAATAGTGTGGAATTCAAGAATGGCTGTCACTGAATCCCTTTCATAGCTAACTGGGGTAAAAGCCTGTAATTAGCAGTGTTTCCATGTGTTTGCGCAGTGGGTAACTGATTCTCTTGCATGGTTCATTGCTACTTTGGGAAATCTGAAAGAATTGCTTAAATGAACTTTCCAGCATGAAATCAAGAAAAGCCTGGGAAATGCTCATGATAACTGTTAATATCTTCACATTAACAGTGAAACTGAGAACTTCTGGAGGAAGAACTAGGAAATAAAAGCAGATTTTATAACTGAACATGCTAGCAAGAGGAGTGCCTATATTCAGCTCCCTATGAAAACACTTAAATATGCACAGAACACCATTTGAAGTGAGGTATATGCACTGGCATGTTGCTTAGTGCAGCACTGGGATCTAGGATTTTGCCATCAACACTCAAGGTAGTTAGTGCATCATATTTTCAGCAATTAATTATTTACTCGCATGATTTCAGTATCATATAAGAGCACAATAGTCATCTTAAGATTAATATTCCTATCTTTAGTTCTCTAAATATCAAATAGCCATCTAAACTAGTTGTAGAGGAATCCATGTAATCTAGAGTAATCTATGGAGAAAGAATCATGTCTAAGGTGCAAAGAATCACATGTGTTTAGGTCAAGATGAAATTAATTTCCCCAGGGACTTTTCTGTCCCTCCTCCTGAGCTCTAAGCAGAGCCTTAGTGAGTAGTTTAGATTAAACACCTATCTTGTACAGGGCTGATCTGAGCATGGCTGTCACCCTAACCGTGCTGGGGCAGCCCCCACACCTCAGCTCCTGTGTGCAGTTTTGAGCACCTCAGTGTAAGAAGGGCATCAAACTGTCCGAGTGTGTCCCGGGAAGGGTGAACAATGTGGTGAAAGGCCTCAAGGGCAAGATTTATGAGGAGCAGCTGAGGTCACTTTGTTGGTTCAGCTGGGATGAGAGAAGGCAGAGGATTGACCTCATTGCTGAGCAGTGACCTCACCACACACCACACCTTCCTCCAGGGGGCAACGGAGGGGAAGGTGCTGATCTTCTCTCCATGGTGGCCACTAATAGGACATGAGGAATGGGAATGAAGCTGCATGAGGGAAAGGGCAGAGTGAACATTGGGAAAAGAGTCTTCATTGAAAAGGTGGTCAACCACTGGATCATGATCCCCAGGGAACTGGTCATAGCACCAAGCCTGTCAGACTTCAAGGAGCAACTGGATGACACTCTTTAGTTTTAGGTAGTCCTGCAAGGAGCAGGAAGTTGGACTTGGTGTTCTTTATGGGTCCCTTCCAACTTGAAATATTCTATGATTCTGTGTTTTACTGTTGGTTTCAAAAGAATCAGTGGTTTATCTGTTCCCTTCAGGTCTTCTTCTGCTATGACTTTGATTTGACTTTTATATTATTTTAAAATGTGCATATGTATGCCCTCTCTTTTAACAGTTCATTTTAACAATAGAGGCAGTTGTAAACATACATTCAGTCCAGACTCTTTCAACTGCGTTAAAATATCAATGTTCTAAAGTCTGCGCACTAATATTGGCTGCTGTTGAGTTACAAAGATTTACCCATAGGCTGACATTGTCCATACCTTGCACAGTAAATATACCACAGGGTATTGCTGTGTATATTGTATATCCTGTGACAGCAATGTATTCTAGTGACACTCTTATATTTACAGAGACTGGATGTAGTGTTCTTTTAAGCCTTTGTTTTCCCTCATTATGTTTGTAATTTTATATAGCTCACAGTAAAAAAAAAATTAGGAAAAAATTTAAAAAATCATAGAAAGGAAGTTTTTTACTGGTAGGTATTAAAAAATCCCAGGTGTTTTCAGTGTTTCCTGCTTTGTTTTGGATCCCTCTTGAAGCCTGCGGCAGAAGCAGAAGAGAAAGATGCTTCTGAGCAGCCATGTCTTTTATTTACCTTCTAATTACTGAGTGCTTTTCTGCTTTTTTTTATATTTACAAAATATATTTATCTTCTGAGTGCTTTTGATGTTTATCTTGTCTGGTCCATAAGGGTATACTCAGTTTTAAATGATAGTTTTAAAATAAATTAAAAATTTCACAATCTTGAGAACTCATGCTAGAGGCACCAATGGTTTATGGTGTATTCTTATTTGCTTTTCTTGTTTTGTTTTCAATCTGACAAAGCATTGGTTTGGGATTTGGACTTCAAAAATCTTAAAGTCACTCTCTGCTGGTATTCAGAAATCAGTTTGAGAGGCAAGCAAAGAAGAACCGTAGCTGTTCTTTAAAAAGGCCATTGTTTCAGGCCAGATTTTTTCCAGAAACTGTTGCTTGCATACTGGAATCTGATTTGTGAGTGGGATTTCTTTGCAGAAGAGGCCCAGGGTTATAGATTGCTACATCTGGAAAGCTGTTGTGCAGCTTTTAGTTGGGATAGGCCTGGAGTAAACGGTACCAGCAAAAACAGTGCTGTAGATAATAATCATAGATACCAGCACTCTTATATTCATATAAATTACAAAAACAGTAAAGGCAATCTTGGCGTTGCTCTTGCCTCATATGTCACAGAATCTCATCTGCTCAGATATGATAAGATGATAAATTATACTAGCCATCATCTTTAATACTGGAATTCCTAGAGTACAAAAATTTCTTGCCTTCAAGAAAGTAAATCTGCGCAAATCTTATTTACTTCTGTAACTGTGATTGTGGTTAGGATTTAATTTGTTTTGTAAAAATTTGGCTATTGCAGACCTCAGCTAAACTTAAAATTGTTGAAAGGCAAAAACCAGATGCTCTGACTGGCAAGGGAGAAAAACAGATACTGAGGTAAATTTCCTTTACATTCCTTGTTTTCTGGTTTATTATTTTTTGCTAACTATGGTGTTTTGAACATTGCAACTTTCTGCTCATGATAAATATCACAGAGCATAATCCCACTGACAAAGTATTGCTCAACATAATTTTTGATACTGCTTTTCAATCAGTTTTATTTAATGCAAATAAAATACATGTTTACATCATTGTTTAACAGATTTCTGTTTAGTTATATGGGTTAGAAATATAATTTTGAAAACAGTCTACCTGTTTTGAGATATATAAAAATAAAATTAATTTCTGTTTGTAATGCTTGTGGATAAACTTGAAGCTGAAGGAGTTTTATTTTTTAGCTGAACTGAATATGTTAAGACTATAAAGTGTGAAGGATATAGGGAGTCATATCAAAATGTTGTTGGACCCAGTAACCTGCCTCCAGTGAATGTAAACAGATGCCTGCAAAAGTGTGGAAGCAAGCAGATATAAGACTTGATTTTGGAACTCTCCCAAATACTTTACATTTGGAGACTTCCTAATTTAGTATGGTTTCTATGTATTTAGTGTCTCACAGTAAATATTCTTCTAAAAACCCACTTACCTATATTATTAAAATGAGCATACACAATATATATTGGGATTATCTAAAAATGTAATGAGTAAATTATAAACATGAAATTGTGTAGACGTACTTTCTTACC
This sequence comes from Dicrurus megarhynchus, assembly GCA_013399195.1. Taxonomy (NCBI): domain Eukaryota; kingdom Metazoa; phylum Chordata; class Aves; order Passeriformes; family Dicruridae; genus Dicrurus; species Dicrurus megarhynchus. The sequence goes on along the minus strand of VXAD01000366.1, from coordinate 22,165 downwards.
AGCCTTTTCCTTTCATTCTGTGTAAGCACAGAATCACAGGATTTCATAAACTGGAACTGTGAATCTTCATGTTCCAGGAGAGGATATTAGTAGAATATGAATTAATGCAGTACAATATGAATTCAGCTCTATGACTGAAGTTTCTCAATACATAAAAAGCACTGTGTGGGTTTGAAGTGCCCCACACACCACTGTATCTCTTCTGGCCCTGGTGGTATTTAACATGGTTCATATGAAGAAGGTCAGAAAGCTAGAACCGGGAGGATTCACTGCCTCTGCAATGAGATTAAATATCATCAGCCAGATACTGAGGTCTGCTGAGGGTTAGCACTGATCTGTGATTATGGTAGTGTTTTTTTACAATCTATTTTAGTAGACCATTTCTTACCCTGAAATTATATGACAGTGTGTTTCTGTAATTTTCTTTATATCAAACAAAAGAAAATAAAGTGTAAAAGAAAAGAAAGTGTCCTGTAACTGCTGGTCTCAGAAGATGTGTAGTATAAAAAAAATATCCCCTTTCAATATATTTTCCCTGAGAGGATTTTTTTTTAACTTTTCAATATACTTTTAACACATGAGGACAATTGTTCATCCTTTAAATTGTCCCTAGTACAAAAGGACCTAGTTTTCAAAGGACTGACTTTTGTAACCAGTGACTTGGAACTTTCAGGACAAACTTAGATCTTTGCTGGCAACATGGATGTAAGAATGGGGATTTAGCATAGTGTGTATTTCAAGAAAGTACTAGAATATAAGTATGCACCCCTTGAACTTCACAAGGTAACTACAGCCGTTGTTATATTAGTCCTTTTTAATTATGTTTTGATTTATAGCCTGGGGGTTGTTTGTTCAAGCTGATATTAATGAGAAATAATTTCATTAAAATGAGAGAAAATGTGCATGTTCTTGAGAATAATTTGAAAATTTTCTGTCTAGAGTTCTTACCTCACCTCTGTTGCCCTTTTACAAAATACCTGTGCTGGAATTCAAATCATACTAAGAAACAGCTTAATGCTTGTTTTAACTATAGGAACAGGTATGGAAAGCCCAATCTGTGTATTAAAGCAACACTGAAAACATTTTTGGGTAGTAATTGAATGCTAATTGTTGATGCATTCAGTTTCCTGGCCATCCCAACACAAAAGCAAGTTCAGTAGAGGTCCTTTTTGTGGTTATTCACAGGACAAGAAGATAGGCTAGCTGACAGCTGGGAAGAACATGGAGATCATATCTCTGATGCAATCTGAGCAGCCAATTTATTGTCATTCTGACCCTTACTGTTACACTGAGACTTATGGTGGGGCTTATTAACTGAGTTTCAACACTGCACTGCTGCAGTTACCCGGCTTCTAAGTCCATAAGTCCAGCTGGTTTTGAGTGGAAGAGGTTTTGCTGCCTGCAGAATTCCACACAGGCATTTTCTGTCTGCTTTGTGCAGCTGTACAGTGATCTACAGTTTAATCAATTGATTTTGAGTAGTCAACTGATTTGAATTTGAATAATTGCTTGCTGAGCACACTGGGGCCTTGGATTGTGATCTTCCAAGTCTGAATATGGGCACAGTTCTCCCTTCAAGATGAAGACTGCTTGTGAGAGCTGGAACAAAGGATGTGTCAATCCCAAGAAGACTAGTGAGCCCTAGGTTTGACTTTGTTGGCTCTTTGCCCATAAATTTGAAACTTGCACAGATACCATCATCATAGCTTCTATCACATATCTGGGTATCACGACAAATAAAATGGTGTGATGTTGGTATATCTTTTCCTTCAAAATGCCATTGCTTGGGAAAGACACTGAAGCTCTGTATATTGTTATTAGAGTTTGTAAAGTGCTGTCTGTCCTCTGCAGTAATGAACAGGAAGAGAAACAAAGGGACATTGCATAGGAGCAGAGATGCATGCTTCTTGGTCAGGAGAATGACTTTTCCAGCTTGGGGAAGCACCATTCTTTCCCTGGAGATTTTTTTTACATTCCCTCTGATTTTTTAGAAGATCAAGATGAAGCTCTAGCTGGTTTCATGTAGATGGTGTATATATCCATGATGAGTACCACTTCAAAGATCTGCTGGCAGCATCTCCTGCAGGCATTTTTAGCAATCATGGGCTCAAGTGCCTGGCTCTCCAGAGTGGAATACCTGCAGAGAACTGTAACTACATCTACATGAAGTGTTTTTCCATTTTCTCATGGGGATTCTTTAACTGATGAAAACGTCTCTGTAGCCAGTTATCACTCTCCCAGCACCAATATTTAGTATTCTATTCATGTACTTCAAATGACATCACTTAGGTAACAAGAATCATGAGATGAAGGTTGAGTTTGCAGAATAATTAGATGCTCTGCTAACCTGCGAACCTAGAAATGTACTTGTTTTTTTCCTTTCTCAGGTGTATTAATTCACAATAGTAATCAGCTATGCAAATATAGAAAGTGTGCCCATTTTTAGCAGTTAAAAATTGCAGGGAATGTGACATTTGCTGACTAACTTCACCCATTTTATTTCAGAGGAAGACACAGTGTTCCAGGAAACCCAAAGATGGTTAATCCTCAAAATCGATCAATTAAAAAGACTGTAGGAGTGTACCAGCTTCCACAACTAAAGCGCTGATTTAATATTAATGCCAAGAACTTCAAGTCACTTTTTAAAAAATTTAATTTAACTGAAAGTTTCTAAATAGAAAATGAAAATATTCGTGTCTTATTGCAATGCCAGACCGAGATTGGAATGTCTTCTTGGCTGCCTTAGTGTAAGTGTTCCTCTGCCTAATGGAATTGCTCTTCTAGTTGCCATCTTTGTGCTGCTGATCTCTGACCCTTTCCATTCTGGTTCACGTCAGTGATTCTGAGTGTGAGGGTGTTGGGAGACTTGGAGAATATTTAATGTCTTTATACACTGTGTAGGTCCTTGAACTATCTGACTGCACAGCAGCCATGGAAAACAAACAAGCCTCTAGCATTTTTGACCTCTCAACCAAGAAGAAGAAAAAGGCAGACTGATGTAAGCTGAAGTATTGTCTAAATATAAGATTTTTTAAAAGCTATCTTGCTACAGATCCTGTGTTGACCGCAACTTTCTGTCTGCATGGTTTAGGAGCACAGCACCATTTCCAACTGCTTTATGTACTAGTAATGGATAATAATGACAGAAAAACTGAGCACTTTTTGTTAAGGAATCTTCAGAGCCTATCTTGTGGAGGGGTTGCTTCTGTTAGGCACTATATATAGTGTTATGTTTTCTGATATTGGTATGTGGCTCTTTGAAACTTGAACTCTCAGATGAACATCCACAGTCTGGGGGTCATAAAAAACTCTGTCTTCTTCAATGGCATTGATCCTTGTACTTTTAGAGTCCAAATTAGTGCCAGTCCTAAAAGTCATCTCTTCAGTGAAAGTAGAACTACTTTGTCTTTTCATTCTTAAGCATGCAATTATTGTTGCAGTTTTCATTACCTACGTTTTAGTCATTAAACTTCAGCAGAATTTTTTCAAGAGGCAATGGGAAAAATGTTTTGTTAATGAAGCTTCAGTCCTCTGCGTTATGTCTTAAAAGCTCTTGGCAGAGCAAATGTGGTGCTTGACTGCCCTTTATTTTAAGAGCATTCCTAACTCTTTGCAATGATGTTTTTTGCCTCTTTTAGAGCAGTACTAATAGTTCCTTATTACTGGCAGCATTAAAGTGACACAGTAATTAAACTCATAGAAAAAGACAGACCAGTGGTGTCATTCTCTGCATAAAATGCAGAGAGAAAAGACCTGCAGCATGGTAGAGCATATTCAGTATGGAAATCCAATTTTTTTCTCTTACATAGTATGAAGTTCATTGCAGATATTTGTCATGTTATCATGATGTACGTGGCATCATTCTTTCATAAGCACAGTGGTCTGCCTGGCCAGTTTTTTCCTCACAGTATAGCACAGCTGGTTAGGTTAGCACTCTTCTGTTTGTGCTTTTCACGTGAAAAATTTCCTAATGTTCATTGTGCTGGCATTTGTCATTGTGGAGAAGGAGAGGGGGAAAATCACCATAATGGTTCTACTGGCATAAAAGACAAGGGACATCTGCAGTAGTAAAGAAGATCCAGTTCTTGGTTTCATGCAGCAAACATTTCCTACTACTGTCTCTGAATCAAATGTTAGTGCACTCTAGTCTGGTCCTTGTAGCACCTCAGAATAACTGGAAACATTGCACAAATATGACAGAACATTTTTTCATAACAGAAGACTTGGATGCTTCCCTAAAGGGTAGCTCTCAATGAGGACTTAAAAAGAGGCTTTTTTTGAAGCCTAAAAAGAGACATTTATTGGTACAGGAATGACCCGAGAGAAGAGCAGACTATGTCCTGTTTAGTTCATGTTTCAGCTTGCCAGGAGCAATTTGATTTGATTCAGGATTTGAAATGCAGTAGTATGATAATTAATTGCTAAAACATGTCGTGTTTGACCATTCTAATTGTATGTCCAGATGTAATGTTTGTTGTGCAAAATGGTTATAGTTCTCTACTCGTACTCTTTGAATTACTTGGCATTTCATTTTCTTCCTGACTTTCCGCAAATAAGAATGAACCTGATAATTAAGTTTGATGACTCCAATTTCTTTGCAACAGCAAAAAGAGAGTTTGTGGTTTCAAAAGTGTGGTGTCTCTTTGGACCAAAATAAAACTTTTACACATCTAGCTTTCCCAAAACATACAGGAATTTTTTGTTTCATTTAGTGGGTTTGGGTGAATGAGTGTTTTGAAATTCCTGGATTTATCTTGTGTGGGCTTTTCTTACTGTTTTGTTGTCCTGTGAAATGCGGTTTGTTGACATTTGCAGTGATGAACAGTTAGATGGTTTTATATAATATCTTCTATATAAATATTTCAGCACTTTTAGGATTAATTAATCCTTCAAAGGATTAATTGCAGGATTATTCTAGGCCTAGAAGAAAGAATCACAGGGCTAGGTTTATTTAAAGTAGATATGGGAGTGTAGTGATGTCTGGTTTTCCCCTGATTTCACAACAGGGTGATCTTTTGTAATGCTGCCAACCATTTCAGGATAAAGTCTGCCTCCTCTAAAATCTCAGTGCATCATACATTACACTGAAGGAATCTGAAACCAAAAATGGGAAACTGAATTACTGACAATTGTGGTCAGTGATTGAATGGAGCTAAACATCAGAGGAAGACAGGATGAGAGGTGAAGGTTTGAGCCTGGCCAAACTTTTTCCTTCAGCACAGAATGTGCTTGGGATTCCAGATATACCGGTTGTAGTGTGTAAGTGCCTTTAACTGATGGACTGGGAAATTTGATATCCTAACTCAGCACTTAAGAGTGTGAAGAACCCATGCTCAGGAACCCATGCTTCCTTTACATGGTTACTCTTGTAATTCCACTAATTTCAGATGAGTCGTGATTTTGAGGTAAATAAGGCATTTTAAGTATTTACCCATTGTGTTTCTGGAAAATATAAATTAAAAATCTCAAATGCTGGTAAGCACACATTTCTTATTTCCAAAAAAACCTCTTTCTTTTTTTCTTTTTTAAAGTCTCATGATTACAGATGTTATTGAGTCATGATATTTGTTTTTAATTAATCAATTTAGCACCAGTGTACTCTTCTATGATGGAATAAAATTAAAATGTTTATTGGACAGGCATTGACCGTGTGGCTGATTATTATGTAATTATGCAGCATAACCACAGGCTCCAGAGAACTAGGATGATGAGCTTCCTCATGTTCAGTATATTATTAATAATAAGCAAGGTATTTTGTTGCTTAAATACTTTGTTTCATGGGTTCTCTGTATTTAAACTGATGAGGTGGTACAGCTCACAGTTTTCCTGATTCATATGATATTCCATCTCCACTGGTAAAGATGAGGCACATAATTTAGCCTTAATACATTTCCAGTAGAGGAGGATGCTGTGCAGGCCTTTTTACAAATGTGATGCAAGACACAGTAGCAAGCAAATAAATTAATAAATAAGCAAGCAAACCTCTGTGTTATTAAGCTTCTGCTGGTTTTGCCAGACTGGTGTCAAACATAAACTGTACTTTGAACTAACTCTAGTTGGAAGCAGATATAACGTGTGGGGGCTAAAATCATAGCTAATTGCCGCAGTTTTATCTCTTTACACAGAGGTGTCACACTAATGGCAGACAGCTCTAGACTGGATAATGAGGCTTTTCAAAGGTGTCAGTACCTTATTTACTTGTCAGATCAGTTTAACCCTCTCTTCCAAAAATACAAACATTGGATTTACTTCCTTATAGGTTACAGCTTAGAATCCACTTTTCCTGCGCTTCACTAATCTGTGCCATAAACTACCAACTAAGAACCATGTAGAGACCAAATGAGGCTCTCATGTCTACATGAGCAGCATGCAGGTGGGGCCAGGCTTTCCCTGTGGTTCTGGGAGCAACTCAGTGCACCACCCCACAGAAAGGGCTCTCCCAGGCTTCATTTCTAGGCTGGTAAAGTTCCTATGCTCTGGTTCCCATGCAACTTGTCACCCCTCCCTTTGTTGCCTGGGAGAAGATGAATTCTGCTTCAGGAACCCATCTGTAAATTTGGGGAAAACAGTGTGTTTCTGGTGCTGAGAAGTGACATGAAGATAAACACACCAGTGCTGGAGGGAAGCCAGATGGTAAAACCACAATGAATCTAAGTAAGTCTGACCTAAATCAAATGGGTTTTCTTTTGTCTTACCATGGAGATGGATAATATTGGTGCTCTGTCGGTGCAGAAACAGCTGTGGCTGTGGCATCTCCCTGAAAAGATTTACTAGTAAAGACTGATGTCAGGGTATTTCCCGATGAACACAACCCAGTGTGACACAGTAGTGACACCAGTTGCTGTGCATGTCTTGTCACAGGGAAAAATGCCAGCCCTGAGAAGAGAAGGACCCGATGTGAGATTGAGGACACACCTCACTCCCACATCACTCACTACAACAGTCACTTCCCCCTGCACCTGTCTGATCCCTCCACACAAAAAACAAGTGTCCTGTGGGGAATCTGCTAAGGAATGATGTGGTGTAATGGAGCAATGCAGACTGGGGACCAGAGAAATCTTGCACAGCTGAAGGGTTATTTTGGGGGAAGAATGAAGCAACAAGGTTGTGCACTCTTGACTCGTCCTGTGCTGATTAGGAATAGGATACTGAGACATCTTAAAAAAAAGAAAAAAAGAAGGAAAATTAGCCTAGGAATCATCTGTCCCAGTTTGCAGCTTAAAAGGTATACATCTAAGTCTGAGCTAATCACTGTATACTCAATGAGTAGTCAATGGGAAAAAAAAAACACCTTCAGAGTGAATCTCCTCTCATTCTAACAGAGATACTTAAAATGGATCAGATGACACATCAACTGGATTTCTTCCCCCTGACTAGAAAGAGAATATAGGATGACAAATTCAGAATAACCTGTCCAACATGTAGAAAGGTAAGCTGAACCCTGTTCCTGTAAATGTCTTTATTTTTCTTTCTCTGGTTAGGGACAGTGACACCGAAGATCAGTAGAGGGTCTGAGCCAAGAAGTAATACTGAGCTGCAATTTGACTCTCCTTTGGGTTGATCTTTGCCTCTCCCAGCAGCCCAGCACTCAACAGGGGACCTGTTCTTTAGGCATTGAATTTACAAGGCCCACAGATCTATTCTCATGTTGCATCAGTACTTACAAGGACAAATTACCTTTCTTTTTTTCTTCCCTTTGCGTACATTTGGCAAGCTCCATGTTCTTTTGAAATCAAACCAACAAGCTGCTGCATTATACTAAAAAGCCCTCCCTAAAGCCTGTGGACCTCCAGTATACAGGTGGGAAAATACAGCCCATAGATCAGTTTGCTACAGACCTTAGAAGAAAACTGATGCAATTGTGATAGGAATCAATAACCCAGAGATCAATACCTTTTTGTGTGTTCCCGTCTCTTAAAAAGCTGAGCTAAGAATTTACTAATGACAAGTCAAATTATTGCCTGGGCAAATGTGTTCTTGGAGGATTAAAATAGTTTTCAATTCCTGCCAGGCCTGCAATGGCTGACAGCGTAATTTCATTAGTATAATATATTCCTAGGGCAAGAATAATTTGTCCAAATACACTTAAAATGTTTGGATGAAATCATCTGCCTTGCCTTAGGCTGCTATCAGAAAGTATTTATCAAGCCAAACCTTCAGTCTCCTCGACACCTGTGCAGCTATGATGGACGCTACTCCTGTGCCACAGCTCAGCGGAGTGTGAGAACCCCACATCCTTCACTGGCTGGAGAGGAGAGGAATGGAGGACCATACGTCTGTGCTGAGTTTTCCACTCCAGACATCTGGACCAAAGCACCAATCCTGAAAACATACTGAGTCGTTCTGTGTTCATTGCTGCCTTGGCTAATATTGTATTAATACCTCCAGGAGTTTCTGGATGTACCCACAGACATGTTAAGCAGGACAAGTAATGGCAATTCCTCACAATCCAAATCAACAAAAGGCTTGAAGGAGATAGAAGAAATCTCTCTTTCCAACCTAATCAAAATTAGAAAACAACAAACTTGATATTATAAAACCATACTCAGTTCCTTGGCTCTGCATTGATGCTTCAATCATCCTGGGCTGGGCCTGAGCCTGGTTCCCCTCACGGGTCCTGATCCCCAACTCCACTTACAGGCAGATGTCCTGCCCCAGCCTTGGCTGTCCCTGTCCCCAGGGAGATGCCCCTGGTGCCCCCTCCCTGGTTTGTCCTGCTCCTGGCTGGGGCCATGACATGGTCCCTGCCCTGCCCTGCCCTGCCTGCCTGGGGATCCCCTGCAGTTTCAGGGGTCACTGGCTGCCACCCCTCCTGTCAGATTTGCACTCTTTGGTGGTGCTGACATAAATAACAATTCGCTGACTGCAGGAGTGATTTACTTTAAGCACTTTAGCACCTGCTGTTGCTCATGATGGGATTATCATGCCCCAGATTGTTCCTGGCAGCCTGGGGTTTACAGTGTTAGCACATGGCACGTGTGTAAGAGTTACCTTACAGGGGTGGCGGGTTCATGCACTTGCTGTGTCCTTTCTACGACCCTGCTTCATGCTAAGATCTCACATATAACTGGAAGCCACACGCTTTAGACATGTGACAATCAGAAAAAAACCCAACAATTATATCAACATGCAGGCTTTTAATGGTAGATATCAGCATTTGACAGTATCTCATGGTTCCGAATAGCAGAGCATTCTGCACTGTTGGGTCATTTTGTCACTATGTGGATATCATTGCAATTAGCCTTTCCTGAGAAGGCTAAGAAGGATACAAAGATGGAACTTGTGCTAAAGGTTCTGCAGACATCTGGCATTTCACACTGTCCCCTAGGCTGGCATTCAGTGGGGGAAGTTATAACAGTTTTTAGGGCACATATTCCAAAACCCTTGGCAAAAATAGCTGTCTCACTCCTCCTAATAATCTCCCCTGCCTACTTAATTGCTTTAATTGCTGGTTCTCCTGTTTTCTGATGTCTGCAGCACATCCTTTCTCACTGTAGCATTTCACAGGGCTGAAAACTTAGTCCTTCAACTTGTTTTACTAAAGTTGGTCACCTGCAGCCTGAGCCATAGAAGAGTTCAATTATTTTCTGGCCTGGTAAGCGTCTGTTTCCTAGTGCCAGCACCAGCCACAGCGGTGCCTGCTATGACCTTCCTGAACTGTCTGTCCTCTCTCCTCTGACCATCAAAACTTTCACTGGAAATTACTTCTGTTGTACTGCTTAGTATGGCTCCAGGGAGCACTTGTCTGGTCTCAGGCAACTATCACTTAGGAGCAGTGCCCATGGCATTTCCAAGTAGGAAAGATGGAACAGTCTGTGCCCAAAGATACAATAAATGGGAAAAAGAACATACTAACACAACAGAGAACAAAGCACCCTGCTGCTTTCTCAGCCAATGCTCTGATCAGGTGCAACAACAAAAGAACCCCACCAGCACCAAAAAATCCCCAACCCAAAATGACCCGCCCTAAAATCTAAATAGCAGGTTTATGCAATGAAAGACAGAACTGGTCCATACAAGCTTTGAGTTGTTTTGAGGAAAAGTTCAGCATGACTATAAAAACATTGTAGAATCAAAATTCATATAAACTTCAAATTTAAATAAGCATTGGTACAAAGCAGGGGGAGAGGAGGAAGGTTACTCTACAAAAGCCTTTGAAAGGTTTACTTAAGAAATACCTTTGAGGAACAGTTTTAAATCTAAAATGGTGCTCAGGGGCAAGGAAGATACTTCTGCTACAGAACAAAAGAGGTTTGCTGAGGCCATAATTTCTTTACTTGTAAAGTTAAACAAGTTTAATGGACTGGTAAATTGTTATATAAAGAAAAAAATGAGAGATATTCTAAAGTAAACCTACATGCTTTTGTCATTTGTTTGAGCTGTGGAGTGTAAGCATAGCTGAGGTACTTGCCCCATATAACTGTGTGAAGACTGCCTAAAAGTATCCAGTAGATTTCTGGACCCTTAAAGAAATGGTCCAGATAATATAGAATCTGTTTTATGTTAAGAGCCAGATTTTCAAAAGACTCAACAGAGTAGATTCAATGAGGGACTGAATTATATAGTACTTGCACATTGTATTCCAGGAGGAGAATTTGCTGCTGACACTCTGTGCGTTGCGTGGGAAAAGTTAAAAAGTGTGGGATGAGATTTGCATCACTTGGATGCTGAATGGGGGAAGCCTAAGCCAGCCAGCCAGTAGTCCAGGATGAAAACCAGGAATAGTGAAGAGTCCCTGTCAACTCTGCTTTCTCTTATCCAACCCAAGTGGGGAGAGCTTCCATTTCAGTTATTGGCCACTTCATGATGAAACGCAGCTTAACCAGAAAATTCTGCACTGTGCTCCATTTCAGAACCCTCTTTGGAACAGTTTAGCCTTTAGAGGGTTTCTTGTTACTGGAGTTTTCTACAGAGCAGAAATAAATGCATTACTGATGTCATTGCATGTACATTGCAACACACGTGTTTTTCACAGTCATCCAGAATTCTCTGGTGTTTGACAAACAGAAAACACTTTGCTGAAATGGTTAAATAAAGTAAGTTGTTAGTTGGTTTTTTATAAATACCATTTCACATTTTGAAATGTATGTGTGTAAGAACACTGAGAGTAATCATAATCAACAGAAAGAGAAAGGTTTCCTTAATAAGGAATGCTGAAGAGATTTTGTGTAACCTTTTCACCCACTCAAATCAACAGGCAAATCAACATTTCCATTACGCACATCTCTGGGAGTGATGCTCTTATTAGCTTAGTTATTTCTCTTCGTTGTTGCCCAAGAATCATTATTTTAAATATAACAGGTCAGTCTCCTTCTTCTATTTTTTCACTGACCTTAAACAAAACTGATGTTTAAGAGCCTGAAGTTGTGATTTTGACAATTTTAACAAAGCAGTGATATCAAAAGTCTTTTTTCTATGAGCTGATTAGTCAGGCTGGTGACTCTTGATAAGTTCAGGGTTCTTTAGTGTGTGCAGAAATTTCAGAAGATTTTCTCTCCAGGTATGACACTGTTATCAAATAAGCCTTTTCTATTTGTATACATCTTGTCCTGCATTTTTAAACTAAGACTGTGCTGGAAGCAATAAAGGTACTAGTATCTAAGATTATTTTGTGGCATCTGACTCCTAACTGGGTAGTGGAAACACAAACCTGAGACATGCAGACAGTTTTCAAGAAAAACTGCTTGGTTTTTCTGGTAGAAAAGGTAGGAAATTGAAGTCAGCCTAGACAACATGGGCATGCAGCTTTTCTGGAATAAAGGCACTATTTGATATCAGGGAAAAAAAAGAAATTGGAAAAAAAAATACACTACCAAATGTTGATGCTTATTTTTCTGAAATATGTATTTTATTTTCAATTTAAGAAATGGACACATCTGTGGGAAGTACTTCATACCAAAAGTTTTTCATGACTTTTAATGACTCATATTTATAAGTCTTGGTTTTGTCTTTGAATTTTCAGGTAGAAGGCACCATTTCAGCTGCTGAAAGCAGTGGTTTTGGCATGGAGGAATCAAGGTATTGCTTTCTGGAATTATCTATTGCCATCACCATTACCAGTGGCATTGTGCTCGGTAGGGAGTGAATGTACAGCCCACTTGGAGGGGATGTGCATTCCATGGGAAAACTTGAAGCTAGTGTCTGACAAACCACAAAAATCTGCAACATCTGTAATTTTGTTCTCAGGTGACAGTTAACTAACTGAAAGAGGATTTTCTTGGGTTCATAATAGGAGGGGTTTCATTCTTGTTGCTGTATTGTACCTTTAACTATTGGGTGCCTTCTTCAGGCTGGTGCGTGGAAATTGCAGGCAAGCCGTACAGCTCCGGGGATGACATCCCATTCATCTGGGCTGGGCTCTTGGGAAAACATATTTAAAAGGAGAAGTGGTTGAGCTAAGAATGGATGATTACTTCTAAATTTGCTTTCTAAGGGCCATTAAGTAATCAAACGAGCTCCTTTGATTGGGAGGAAAGCTCAGTAAACCAATGTAGTGCTGGGTCAGCATGTGTACTAGTGAGCACACAGGATGGAGGTTCACATGGCTGGGTGGAAAGTTCCCAGTGATGGCCATGGCCTGTTCTCTTCAGGATAAAGAATATCAGGTGAATATTGAACAGCCCTGACTTTGGTCTACACCACCTCCTGAGGTCACCCTGCAGTTCATGACCCAGCCTAGGAGTCCATATTTTAAATGTGAGACAGCAAGACAACACAGTGTACAAAGGTACTTACCTTTAAGGCTTCATTTTATTTAGACAGTTCTGAATATGGAATGATGTTATAATTAGGACACTTGGCTGGGCTGTAGGAGATGATGATGATATGGTGACTCAATTTCTCACTTGTCTGTGGGATAACAACTGTTTCCTGTGGGCGTTGTAAGCACTATAATTCTGTCATGTTCTAGGGGTGTTTCCAGCTCAACATGACAGGCATTACTGGTTAAATCCTGCAAGAGTCCTCCAACTCTGAAAAATTAAACAAGAAAATTGAATAAATGGTCGAAACTGCGCATGCTTATATTTTTTGTTCACCAAAAAATGGGATAATTTGGGTTTATTGGATGGCCACCCAGAAAGATGTAATACCCAGATTTCTGCAGTGCCTAGTTTCCTGCAGGTTGCTCAGGCCATGGACTGCTTCTGCAGCACAGCAGAGCCCTGATCCTGATTCCTTGTGACAGCCACTTCCACCAGTCTAGACCAAGTGAGTGTGAGAAATCATGGCAAGTTAATAATATTTTTCATCCTCCCTTCCTGAAGGCTAAATGTCTTCTCTGTAGGGACAAGGATCCTCCAAAGGGTAAAAGAGAGCAGTCTACATTTGCAGGCAAAAGGACAGCCACAAGTAGAAATCCATACTCTCTTCTGCAGTGTGCCATGGGCATTACTTTGAATTAATGGTTTCAAAATCTGCCACGTTCTGCTTCAGAAACTGATGGAGGAAAGGGCTCTTTAATCTTCCTTTCTTTACTGGCATGAGAACTGGACAAAATCTGCTATTTTGTCCTAACTGAGATTGGTACAGAACATCCGTTATGACTGAATCATTGCCAAACACCCTTGGGTTAGAGAGATGAGCCTGAATGAACCTGTCAACTGTGCTGGGAATATTTTCAGTTCCCTCCTACTCTCTGGCTCCCCTGCTCTGCCTTTCTCCATAACTTTTGAAGGAAACTCATAGGATGCTTGGCTCAGATTTTGGATTTCATCCAGGTAGATGTAGCTACCAGCCCTAAGTGAGAGAAACACACACAAGAAATACAGAGAACATTGGTATATTAAAACTGATAGGGAGCAAATGGAAAATGGTAATAATAATAATAGTAATAATAATAATAATAATATGTAAAGTGACTTTGCCCTTTGTTTCTTCACTTAAATAACTTTTAAAGCATGAGTTTATGGCTTGTAAGTTAGCTGTAGCTGATTTCATTTTAAATTCTGCAGGCTTCTCAATCTCAGCACAGAGATCCACCCACAAGAAACAGCTTGCAGACTCAGACCTTTCGCTGGAAGAGTTGGCTGACTTATGTCAATCAGCCTGCCAGTATATACACTCCCTACTCTCTTCTTAAAATAGCAGTAGCTAGTTGAAAATTTGTTTTCATGGGGGTGGGGAGGTGATAGGAATAATAAAATGAATTCATAAGCCTGGCTGTGCATCATGAAATATATCTATTGATTCCTATGTATATTAGCCATTCACATGTGGTGTTTGGCTCCAGAGCTCACAGTAATGCCATTCAAAGGGATTTTGACATTTAAAGGTCAAGTAGCACCACATTCATTGGGAGAGCATAATCCAAAAAAAAGGAAAAAAGCGAAAGTGAGCCTCTGAAAGAAAAATTAAGAGAATGATGGTGTATAGCTTGCCATTTTGCTTGCAAGTTGTTTTCAAGATCAGTCAGTAGTTTTTCTTGCCATTCACTGTGAAATATAGTTCTAAAAGGGGTATATAAAGACAAGCCTCTGGTGTAAAAATGGTTACAGTGCCTCTCTGCTAGAGATCAAATAGCCAAAGTGCTTTGAAAAGTGGAGGAAATATCAAAAAATTATACGGCAAAGTTTTGCTTTCTGCCTTCTGCTTCCTTCTTCAAAGAGCTGGCAACTGAACTAGCCTTGCCTATGGTCCATGCTTTCCTCCATTTCTTTGCTTCAATTTTTTTTTCTTTGAAATTTTTTTCATCGGACAAAAAATCGGTATGTTTAGGAGAATGTAGTTATTGAGGAAAGAGAACCAACTGAGTTGTAAAGGTTCTCTTATTCATCTTAAAAGTCGCTGAGTCGTGCTGGCAGAGGGCACACAATGCTGCTATTTGCACAACCTAAGGGCAAGAAACATTTTTTTGAGCTCTTGTTGTTACAACACTTTTATAATAGGCACAGTCAGAGCAAAAACCTTCAGGAGAAAACTTAAACATTTTTATAAATTTGTTCTGTTGCATAAGAACTGAAAGGTGAAACCAACTTTTTCCCCATTCCAAAGCAAAAATAGACCAGAAGCACAAAGATCAGATTAAACTCTCAACTTTCCTTGAACTCCCTTTAAGAATAACACAGAAATGTAGTTTCGCAGCTGGACTCTCTCCATGACTGTAAATCACTGTTTGTTGTCTACTTTTCCACACCATCCAGCTCACCTAAGAATCTGCCTTTGATGTGTGCAGCAAAATGAGTCTTTAAGCTGGATTTTTAAAAGACTGACACGTAGCTAGATGGGAAATAAAAACTGCATGACTGTAATGATACCACACACTCTTTCCCCCCAACTTTTGGAAGGATGAAAGCACAGGCCTGTCTTCTTTCAAGGCATTTTCAAACTTCCAGTAATGAGTTAGCAGGAATTTATTGTTGGAAACAAAACACCATGACTGCCTCTGCAGAGCTCCCTACAGAACTGCCACGCACATCAGCCTGGCTGGTTTGAAACTACCATGTGTTGGCAGGCAAGAAAGGCAATGCACTTAAATCGTTTCCAATATGCAAGATTTCTAGAAAAAAAACCCAAAACAATACGGTGAAAGGTCTCCCACTATCAGATTATGATTTGTCACTGCAATATGGAACATGTAAATTGAAGGTTAAAATATTTGCAAACTCCTCATTGATTTGGTTGTTCTTTTTACCAAGTTTCTAAATGCTGGTTTTACAATCTCATAGTTTAATAATTGAAAGAGTAAAGAGCAAATACTACGTATGAATGTTTGTAAAAGACATAGAAGACTAAACAATATATTTAAATTGAGTTAACTGGAAAAATTTAACTGTATCATGCTGAGATGTTGTAATGTACAACTTCTATGAACATTAATTTTCAAGGAGTGCAACAGCTTTGCCTCTGAGCTCCTCCACTGTGGTACAAAACAAGGGCACATGTAGTGAAATGGGATTATTTTCCTTGGGAAGAACTTGAGCTGCTTTCCCCCTACCAGAAGAAGCCAAGGTGGTGAATGTTGATGTTAATTCATTAAGCACTGCTACAACACAGCTTGCTTTCAAGGAGACTGTAAGATCTTCTGATTATTTTAACTAGAAAATAAATGAAGTTATTACTATTCCAACTATGATCAAATGAAGTTATTACTGTGAAGTTATTACTTTGATTTCCTGAAGCTAATAGAGGGAGGAAATGATGTTTTAGTAATTCTTCAAGTACTATCTGGTTATACAAAGTATATCCAAAACAGGATTTTCCAGACATTCAGAATTCATTCTAGTATTGCACACCCTGCCTAAAAATATGTCTCTGTGCATAACTGATTTTTTCTCCTATCATTACACTGCAAAAACACTTCAAAGCAATGAAAGGACTCATAAGAGGTATCTGATGCCTGGACTTCTGTCACCACCAGCCGGTCATGTCACAGAGGTATTCCTGACAGATGAGGGTCCTTTGGGATCTGTGTCTCAGTCATTCTTCTTAACTGCTGAGTGTCAATATATCAGGTCTATTCATCATGCACAAGAAGACAGGCTGAGAGAGTAGGGGTTGTTCAGCCTGGACAAGAGAAGGCTCTGGGGAGACCTTCTAGCACCCTCCAGAACATAAAGGGGGCCTGCAAGAGGGTAGGAGAGAGACTTTTCACAAGGACATGTAATGATAGAAGAGAAGAGGTAATGGTTTTAAACTGACAGAGTGTAGATTTAGATTAGGTATTAGAAAAAAATTATTTACTGTGAGGGTGGTGAGGCACTGGCAGAGGCTGCACAGAGAAGCTGTGAATGCCCCATCCCTGGAGGTCTTCAAGCCCAGGTTGGATGGGGCTTTGATCAACCAGGTCTGGAGAAGCTGTCCCTGCCCATGGCAGGGGCGTTGGAATGAGATGGTCTGTAAGGTCACTTCCAACCCAAGCCATTTTAGGATTTTATGATTCTATGATCTTGGCAAGTGTATAACCTCTTCCTTGTCAGGAGCAGTTTCTCTTAATCTTATAATAGCCTAGGCCATTGTTCTTCTGAGTGCTGTTTATGTGGCTGTACGTATCATCACAATGGCACCAAGTATATGTAGATCTGTCATGGATGCTGCCTGAGACCAAGTCCCTTGGCACCCTGCTGGGAGTTACCTGGAAGCATTCCCACAAGCAGCTCTGACAGTTTTATATTTATGTTGTACAGTGCTTTGGTCTCCAGAAACCAGGGCCAGACTTCTGTCTCAGGATTATGTATCACCTTCTCTAATGAGCTGGAAAACACAGCAGAATACGGCTCTCAGAAACTTAGTAGAAACGACCATACAACAGCCACTGAGGGAGAATTTTCACTCATCACAGCTGCCAAAGGAGCTATGTGCCAACAGGAGAGGCAATGAGAGACTGCAGCAAGCCACTAGCAATACCCTTGTCAAAGAAATGTTGATAGTTTGCACTGCTACTTCACGAGTCTCAAACCAGATTTGATTTAAATGACCTTTAGGTTTCCATTCACAAAGAAAGAGGAATAATCAAATTTGCAGATGCTTTGAGCATGGGTCTGGCTTTTAGTTGTCCTGAGGATCTTGCTGAAGGCCTTGACTGGGCTGGTTTACAGGCAGTGTGTGACTGTAATTTTTTTTTTTTACATAGGTAAAATTCCCCTTCCCACCAGGTCAGCTAGCCAGTCTGTAGCTGAGCTCCATGGAAATACAGAAAAAGGAATAAAGCAGTTGTGGTTAAAAAGACTGTAAGTTACTCCTTTTTCTGATGGTGGGTGAATGCAGGTTGCATTAATTCAGTTTTTCATGCCAGAATCGCACTTTCCTTAATGACTTTCTTAACTTCAGCCCTCAACCCTGCCTTTCAGGCAGTTTTTAAAGCATGCAGAAGTACCAAGCAAGAACCTTCTCATTTCTCGATATTTGGAAGTTGAACTTTGCTAAGACAGGTTTCCATGAGTGAAAGTGCTTTGTGCATGCAGGAGGATACAGTTGTCAGGGATATGACAAAATCTGATTGGTCAGGACTCTTTTTCTTTTTATTTTTTAATCCTGTTACATGAAATCATGTTTCAGGTATTATTTCAGTGAACTCCAGAAATCTTAGAAAGACTTAGGCAACCTCTTGGGGGGGTTTTTCGTGTGGTTTTTTTTCCTCATGTTCAGGAAATTATCCATTTATCAGCCTATGGGAGTTATGATCCCTCCTTAAATTGGGAAAATAGTCTTAAGATCCCCTCTCAAGACCGAGAAAGCAAGAGAGATGCACCTAGAAAATGACTCAGTTTTTGAGGCAAGTGCATTTTCACTGACATTTCCCTCTCACCTTTGAGAAAACTCAGCTGGGTGCCTAAAATAACAAGTCATCAATGTGTGTTAGGATGTGTGGAATGAAAAATTATATGGAAGGCAAATGACGCAGGGAAAGTAAAGGCCATATAACTAACTGGAATGGAGAGGCAATTGTCCATTAGATTCAGTTTCCATCTAGCAATCACAGCCCAGACATCTACAGGCAGGACAGCCACAGGAATGGACTCATAAGGGACTCATACAACTCGAGGGTTCTTAGGAGAAGGTGGGATGATGTTCTGGATAAGTTAGACCATTTCCACCAGAGTTCCTTCCTTGTTGTGGTGGGCACAGGATGGACCACAACCATAGTTTCTAGCATAGTGTGTATAGTTTGCTCTGGATTATTTAACAACAGGAAATCAGTAAAAGTTAAATAACAAACAAAACCTAACAAAAGCATGCAGTCTCTGTCCTGAGGCTTGATCTAGGCACAAAAATGTAAGCATTAGTAAAGGTTACAAGATCACTTATTTCTGCTTGTTCTGGTGCTGCCAACAGTACTTGTCATTTGAAAATGCCTCAGAAGTGTCTTTCAAGGACCTTCCTCATCCCTTTATTCTCCTCAGGGAATTTATGTATCGCTAGCCTTTAAGGAGTCTTATATTTTCCCAGCTGGTGTTTGGAAGCACTGCAGAACAGTTTGAAATATGCATCTGTATGCAGAGAGATTTTATAAGGGTAAAGCAAATTTTGCAATTTGTGACATTAAATTCCTAACACATCATATAAATGTGTCATGTTAAATGTCTGGTTATCTGGGCAGGGTAAAACATGATTTTTTTTTTTTTACTCAGTTTATATATGGTATTACCAACATAAATATGAGATGAGAGCCAGATTAAAACATTTATTCAATTTTTATTAAAGCAATGGCTACTATGTGCCTAAGTTAATCTTAAGTGTAAATTACTGTTCAGGTATCCTTTTTTTCAGCTGAAGTTTATCTAATTTAAGGAGCTCAGGACTTGCCTCTTCACATCTTTTAATATACTGAGTGAGAATCAAGTGTGTGGGTTTCCATCACCTTGATTACCCTTGCCATCAGCAGGAGAAACTGTGCTGCAAGTAATAACAGCAATAATAAGATCATGTCCTGTTAATANCAATAACAAACTAACAAGTAACAAGACAGCTAGAGGGTATTTCAAATCACGCTGGCCTGGTACAGGACTTGAAACTTCTGTGATTGACATGCAAGGGGTATGTTGCTATGCTATAGGACAGCAACATCGTCCTTTTTTTTTATTCCAGGCAGAACACTGCCAGTTCACAGAGAAACATAATTCTTGCCAATAAGAAGACTAAAGGCTGTTTAGACCACCATCATTTGTGGTCCATGGAGAATGTGAAAGCAAAATATTTTGCCAGTCATACCTGCAAAATCATGATAAAGATACCAATAACTTGTTTTCCTCAAATGGTTGTACCTGCCCCTACCTACAGGCTGTAAATAAAGCTAAATCTCTCAAAAGAAAACAGATATCAGGCTTGTAAGTAAGAATGTCTTCTTTCAGTATGAAAATATCTGATCTAAGAAGCTTGAAGCTTGAAAAAATAACTGAGAAGATTTTTTCAGCCCTACAGTGCCTCCTAAAATGAAATCTTTACGCTGCTGCTCTGTCAAAGCAAAATGGTGGGTCTGAAGATGAACTAAAGAATTGGATCTGAGTTACTGACCTTCTGTTTGTTGAAAATAATTCTCTAGCCAAGGGTTATTTGTTAGGATCACCAGTTGCATTAAGACATTAAGACTCAGTGGTAAGCAGAATGCAGCCTTGCAGGTTTGCAATGCTTCCAAGAACTGTAGAATCATAGAATGATGCAACTTTTTAGGCCAGATAAGATCTTTCTTAACACAACACTGCCAAGTTCACCTCTAAACTATGTCCTTCAGTGCCACATCTACAAGTCTTTTAAATACCTGCAGGGATGGTGGCTCAACCACTTTACAGGGCAGCCTGTCCCAATGTTTGACAAGCCTTTCAGTGAAGAAATTCTTCCATCTGAAGGACAATATATTTTAATTGCTTTTATTTTTAGCTTATTTTTCAAATCTATTAAAAATTCAGTTAGTTTAGTGTTGAATATAATTTGACTTATGGACTTATAAGAACCTCAGAAACCTTGAAAATTAAAAGAAAAAACCAAAACCACCAAAAACCAAACAATCAAACAAAAAAAACACCCCAAACCCCCCAAAAAACCCCACCAAATTCAAACTTGAACCTCTGGAACAGAAAACCTCCAGACACCAACACAGGCTGAGGACCAATAGCTGAAAAACAGCTTTCCAGAGAAGGACATGGTGGTTTTAGTGGACAAGATGACCAAAAGCCAACAGTACACCCCTGTGTCAAAGAAGGCCAGTTCTAACAGCTGCTCTCCCATTTATTTGATTAACTTCTGTTCTGGACTTTACTCTTCAACTTCTTTAAATTGGGATAGTACCATTTGATTACAAATCTGGCTGATTATGGTGAAGGCAGACTATCCAGGCTTTTTCTTCCCTTTTCCTTTGAGTGCTGAAGACTTTCACACACCATTTACTTGTGCGAAGACTCTGACATTTCCTTGAGCTGATCAGAATATGCATAAGAAGACTCAGAGGATTTTCTTTCCTTTACAAAAGTTTAAGTGACACTGTTTAAGTCACATTGGGGTGTTTTATTCTAGCAAACAGAAAAGAGTACCTGAAGAAGTAGTTTATTGCTCATACTCTGAATATTGTAATAATTACTTTCTGTTTGAAAATAATCAGATGAATTCTTGCCGTTGTTGGGTGAAGCCAGTCATAAATTATCTACGTTTTCTCCTTTATTCAGTTAGTCTTTCTACATAATTAAAAATTCTTTCCCATCCAAAGGGAAGTCTGCATTCCAGCTGAGTCTGAGTCTCCTAGAGTGAAAAGTTTTTTTTCTTATTGCTGGTTTTTAGTCATCCCCTGCTGATATCCTGTCGTCCAGTCGAAACAGAATGAATTTGCATGTGGCTTTCAGCAGCAAAAAAGGCTCTGAAGCTTTGCTGTAAAATAATACATGCAATGTACTGGAAAACAATTGAGCTCACAGTGCTGGAATATAAAATCCTAGTAACAAGCACTAATCAGTTTGACACACCAAGTCCAATATTAATTTGAAACAATTTCATGTAGTTCTTGAGCACTGTCAAAATGGGAAGTGGATGTAATAAAGACACTAAAACAATTAACTTATAAAACTGTATTGAGTGAAGCAAATAATCACATAGAAGTTTTAACTGATTGAAAAATATGTTGTCAGATTTCACCTTACAGTGCTGAAAGCCTTGTCTGTTTTGCCTGAGAATATTGTGACATGCCTAAGAGCAATCAGGCATGATGACTAAGAGCATCTAAAATGACTTAGTATCCAAATGAAGAATTTTAAAAATCCCCAAAACATTTCCTAATTAATTCAACTCACTAGGTTGCCCGTGGACTGTCAGTGCTGATGTGAGGAATTGGCAGATTCATGCAGAGTTAGAGACAGATTCTTCTAGAAGCCACCAAAATGGAATCTGAAGACAGTCTACAAATACACACAGTGTTGTCACTATGGATTCCTGTGAGAATCATCATGTACATCAGAAGAGCACAGAAGACAATCTAGATTCTGTCTGGAGCACAGGATGGAAGGCTAATCTGAACATTATCTATGTTTTAAAATCAGTTTTATTAAATTCATGAACACGGTTGAATGGACACACTTTTTTTTTTAGTATATAAATAAGGCACTTCTCATACTCAAATTTTTAAGTTTTGTGTGAAGAAAATGAGACATACAATCACTGTTGTGCTGAAATAATTCTTAAAATATCAAGATTTTTGTGATTTATGGCCAATTCAGACAATTAACCTTGTTGCTGTCCTATAGCA
>VXAD01000364.1:0-14703 GCA_013399195.1 Dicrurus megarhynchus | reverse complement strand
GTCTTGTCTTTTGGGGAATTCAGAATGCATGTCAACTCCATCTGAGGGTAGAAGGAGAGAAAAGATCTTTTATTCTGCAAAGTTTCCATTTATATAGTCTCTTGGCACTCGTACTGTGTCCTCATTGGCTTCTACATTAACACCTCTTAAAACTTATTGGTAAGTTGCAACCACCAAGCATAAGAAAACAAATCTAAGCTAAAAACAACATCCCACAGACAGCTGCATGTTTTCTTCTCTTGTTTTGGGTTTCTTGCTTCTGTTGATGATAAAGTTCTCACGGGTGCAAGCTGAATTCTCAAGGGTAAAGAGTAATTGTGCTTAAATAAATGTCTATGAAGCTTTCTGACTAGCTGTCAGTTTCCGCAAGTATTCACAGGAATTGTTCTGTGTGATGGCAGTTGCTTGCATCTGTAATGGAGAAGAAAGCTGTGGTTGATAAAAAGGGTGTCAAGAAGTGCTCCAATAGGACAGGAACCACACAGTCCTCCTCATTTCATTGCTAAGAAGCAACTCTGTGAACTGAGGAGCTCTTAGGGACAATGAACACCTCCGAAACTGCATTAACACACCCCTCAACATTCTCCATCCAAACCAGATCAGTGTTACTTTACACCTCAGCAGCATTATTCAGGGACAATCAGCTCCAGATATTAGAAAGAAACTTCAGAGGTTGGAGGGGGAAGATTCTAGGAACATAAACAAATTATTGGAAACTGCCTGGAAAGCATATAGTAACTGAGAGAACATCAAGGAAAGCAGGGATAGGAAACTCATAGCAGCTTTAATGAGCCCAAAGACCCAGGAGAGAAGACTATGGAATAAGGGATCACGGGAATCCAGGGAGGGGTGGCTCTCATAGTGGGCCTCTAGGTAGAAATCAGTGTGCAAGATGGGAACAAGAAGATAATTGGCTTCAAAGAAAAGGTGAGCCCATATGAAATCCTTTATGGGACACCATACCAGACTGCAACTATTCCTGGAAAGAGCCATGCGATAGATAATCACAATGTAAGACAATATGATATCTCCTTGGGAAAAACACTTCTGTCATTGAGTAAGTTTTTTGGGTTAGATTCATTGGTAAACCTGGATGTTCAAGTACCTCCTCACCAGCTGTGAGACTGGATGTACATCCGAACATGGAAAGAAGAACTGCTCATGCAGAGGTAGACATTTCAAGAACATTTCAAGTTCTTTTGATTCCCCACACAGCTGTGAAAAGTATGGGCGAAGACTCTTGGATTCACTATACATGAATCAAGCCAACTCCGGACCCAGAAGGATCACACTGGACATGAGAGCAAACAGCAAATCCACTGCAGATAGAGCTGCAACGGAACCAGAGAGTGTAAAATGAGGGACACTAAATGGCTTAGCTTTATGTGTTTTCAGAACAATGTTTCCAGTATTGCAACATGGCTATGTGCCTGGATTAGTCAACCAGCACTGCAAGACTTGGCCTCTAACAATTGTAAAGGCAAGTGTGCCTTTGAATGCCCAAGGGGTCAGTGAGCAAGAAGGGAAAGAGAGCAATGTCCTTTTCGCTAAAGACCACTCTAACACAATACAAATAGAACAAGTACTACCTGACCCTTGGAAGAAAAAGTCACACTTAAAACTAAGGCAAGCTGTGACATAACGAATAGCAGTAACTGTTGGATTTGTTCTCAATTTCCCAGTCGTTCAGATGAAAGTATTTGGACAATGGGACTTCCAACACCAGGTGTATTCTCCAATGCTCTTCCTCCAACTGGAGTGATGCTCCTTTTGGAGAGAAAAGCAGCCCACCCCCCCATAGATCAATGTCCTGGGTATCCCAAAATGTTGCTGTATTCCGTATCTATCTGTGATATGCCCAGAATTGTTACTGTCTCTTTAAGACCTGGCAGCCAGATTTGGAACCACAAGGTTGGGGTCGCACAGGAAGAAGGTCTCTTACTCTTATCCTTTTTTACTTGCTGGGAGAGCTGAGGCAGCGCAAGGCAGAACCTCCCCTTTGTTTTCTTTTGGTTTTTCCCAAGGGGGTTGCTTCAGGCAGATTTCCAACAAGCTGCATTTCACAATCCTAAAACTGCTTCCAGGCAAATTCCACAAATACCTGTCGGCACCGTGCCAAGAAAAACAGAAAAGCCCCACTCTGAATAGTTACCCCACCTGGCTGCCTGCTACTTTGGCTGAGGAGAAGGCAAAGTCCCTTCACAAGTTCTAGCTGCTGGAGAGAAGCAGCTCATTGCTTTGTGCTGGGCCCTGGCTTATATTTAGAACATACTTCTCCAATACTGTACAGCATCACCTACAGCCGGAGGGGAAGGCAAACAAATCGGCAAACACCATGGTCACTCAGGCTGCAGTTAAACCAGAAAGGCAGCCGAAGCCAATAGCAGTCGGTCCTGTCCAAAAGAGAAAATACGAGGCCAAATCTGTTTGCCTAGTGGATGACGATGGGGTGTCAGGACCCTCACAGCCAGCTGCGAAATCAGAATAATACATAATCATGGAATCCTTCTTCTTAGAAAGTCTCTGCAATCTGAGGAAAGACCTCACTCAATGAACAGATGAGTCCAGGCTGAGCTGGTTGATCCGAGTCTGGGACACTGCAGGTGATGGTACAATTTTGAATGGTACTGAAGCGAGGCACTTGGGATCTCTGTTACATGATGTGGGTGTTGACCAGGGGATCACACGGAAGCCAGAACCTCTCTGGACGAGACTCTTAACAACTGGGAAGGAGAGACATCTTTGCCAACAAGAGCTGCAACTGCAGCAAGGCCCTTGGAAAACCATGGAGCAAGAATCCATTGCTTGAGAGAACTGGCTGTGCTAGAGGTCATTTTCTCAAATAATGACCAACCCACCGAAAGTCCAATCCTTGTAAAATTTATAACACTCATGTGGTTAAAACTCACAGGCCTTGGGCCACAAGTGTACTCCCACTTCCTAGCAACGCTGCAGTGGGACGAGGAAAATGAAACAATGGGTGCTATGACAAGAAACCTCTGGATATATGAAGATACTGTCCATGCCCCGACAGGAGCCCAAGTCTCAGCTGGGGAAACAGACTCAAATGAAAGTATGTGAAAAGTGGAAGAGGTGATTGAAGAGACCCATCAGAAACTCAGGAATGAGCTTAAAGAGGCCAGTCTCCAAGTTTCGTCAGTACAGACCAGGGTCCCTGTTATCAGGAGCAGGCATCCCATGGAGAGGGAGAGGGGATACACCCCACAAAGCAACCTGTTGTTCCTCCTGCATGAACATGGGGAAGACACGAGAAGATGGCATGGAAAACTCACCTCTGTCCTAGCAGCACAGGTACATAAGCTAAAGGAGGAAATTACTAATGAGGAATTCTGCAAGAGTGAATGCAGCTCCAGTTTCCCATAACCAGCTGCAAGGCATAACAGAAGGGATGATCCCCTTGAAGGGACCTCCAGAATGTATGCCCAGGGAGGGAACAATGGTCAGAACTAGAGGGGTCCTGCCTCTAGCCAAGTAGATGTCGCTGTTATCACCACGGAACAGAGGAACGACACAGACTCCAAGTTCAGGGTAGAGAGAAGGCCGAAGCGCTTTATTAGCTTCGTGAAGGGTTTTTATATGTTAGTTCGCAAAAAGTGTACTATATGGCATAAGGTAATTTGTTCTTTCGGCCATCCACCCCTTAGGGTGATTGACCAAGTTCTAAGACACCCATCTCTAAATATTTTTCTAGTTGGGAACATAACAATGGTGGACAACAACCTTGCAGGTGCAGAGGTTTACAAAACTGTAACATTGTTTTGGATTACTTGCATGGGAAAGACAGAGTTCTTATAAACTACTACTGAGAGCTGAAGAAATTCTTTGCTGGAGCTTTTTCAGCATCCATAAGTAGAGGTCAAGGAAAATCAGCTCTATTGGATAGTATGGACCCAATGGCATGGCAAATCACAACCACAAAAATACAAAGCTTTGGTTGACACTGGCACACAATGTGTTTTGATGCCTTCGGGATCTTTGGGGACAGAACCTGTTTCCAACACTGGGGTGATGTTGGAGACAATGTCATAATTTATGGCTTAGACATCTTCATGAAGGACTTTTGCCTATTATAGCCAAACTGTATTACAAAAGCTGCAGAGAAGACTACCACACCCTGAATAGGCCTTCTGACTGAGGTGGTAGCCCTCTACTACTCGTTGATAAAGATAGTGGCTTAGGTCTGGGCTGGGGAAAGAAGAATACATTCACTGAGGGATCAGGCTTAGCACCTTCAGGGTGGAGACCACAGCCCCAGGGATATTAGCTGCCAGGCTTGCACAGACCCTTACACCAAAGGGTAGCGGGGCAGAAGAGAGGTTTTGGGTATGTGGTGAAAAAAGCCTCTGGCCAGAGGCAGTTAACACCCATCCTCTGGGGTGCAGAGGAGCTCAGCTGTGGGGCCCCTTCACCCCAGGAAAAGCCGCATCCACAGGAAGTACAGCAGTACAGGCCCATCAAAGGCCTCCCCCAAATGGGTCCCCAGACCCTTCACCAGAGCACTGCAACATGATGCAACAGATCCACAGTGTTGCAAGGGACAGTGTGAAACCTAGCACCCTTAGGGGAGGAACGTGGGCATTACCACCTAGCCCATACGTATATTAATCCACTAGATTCTATAATTTTCAACACTGCATTGGAGAACTCTCACCACCAAGGAGACCAGATGAAGGGGAGCAACCCCTGTCACCCTCTCTCTGTCCCCCCACCCCCCACGTACAACTCTTTTTCTTTCTTTCTTTTCTCTTTCTTTCTCTTTGCCTCTTTTGCTATTAAATAAAATATATCGATTTTTTGGCACCAACATCTAACCTTGTTTAGTTTTAATCATGTTTCTTGGGTATATTTCAAACCTTTCTGAGTCCAATCCATTTTATTCATAGAGTCTTATTTTCTTTTGTTCTTTTGTGTTTAAACCAGTTCATAACAGATGACAGGGGTGTCTCAGCAGCTGTCTCTATTGGAAGCTGAGGTGAGCTTGACTGGAAAGGAGTGGAAGAAACATCCTATTGTGACTGGTCAAGAGGCCCTGTTGTATTCTTGGTGTCGATTACCTCAGGAGTGTTTCTTTCAAAGACTTTGGTGGGCTTTTGGGACAGCTGCTGTGGCATTAGACAGTTGAACACCTTGCCTGGTCTCTCAAAGGACCCCTCTGCAGCATGTACTGATCACCACCACAATGGTGAATGCACTGTGGTCAGCAATACCACATGAACCGAGACTCCGTGATCCCCATACATAAGATGAGTCATGAACTGGAGTGCCAAGGAGTGCGCAGCAAAACTCGCTAACCCCTCACTAGCCCAATATGGCCCGTGCTTGAGTCCAGCAGAGAGTGGGTCGTGCAGTTGTTCAGGAGTGAACTCCTAAAGCATTGGAGGAGAGAGGTCCTCCTAATACTGACCCATGTCCTCCCACATTCCATGCCACTCCTGACTATCTACCCTTGGGGCAAATCTCTGTAAGACCTGCCCAGAAATCCCTTTCTTGACTGTAAACAGGATGTGGACAGCACTGAGGAGACCTGGAAGACTTAGCAACAAGAACATGCTTTCCTTAACAACCAAAGGAAATTCAAAATTCTCAAAAGCTGTTGTAACATGCCTGAAGGAGGAAAAGGGGGTGAAAATCTGGGGAAAATCATCCTCCCCTGTTCTCCCCACAGACTGGGTACGATTATTAATGGACTCCCAGAGGCAGCACCCCAGGACAAGGCAGGAGATCAACACTGAATACACATCCCTTATGGCCCTCATTGTCCTCAGTGTTATAATGTCATAAACCAATATGCCACAGTGCACCACAGAACAATCCTGACCTCTCTCCCTGCTCTCAAAAGGAGCACTGTGATGGGCACAGAGAGTATACGTGAAAATATAGACAGGGTGAGGTACCACACCCACGGGAACAGTCCAAGCAACGTTGTGGCCAGTTGCTCTGTACCTAATACAACAAATGCTTAGGTCAAATTTGTTTCCAACCCTTTCTGGCCAGATCTGTTGTTTTCTCAAGCCATCAGTGTCCCACACTGGGCACCAAAGAACACTGGTTTGGTTAGGACTGGTATTTTCCAATGCAGCATTCCCACTGAAATACTCCAAACCATGTGCTGCTCATTCACTCCCCCTCCCCTTGCGGCAAGGTGGAGAGAATTGGAGAAACAAAAGGTAAATATCACAGGTTAAGAACAATTTATTGGAGACAAAAAATGAAATAAGAAAACCAGCAGTAGCAAAAACAAAATTAATAACAGACCGTAAGATGGGAACAATTCACATGCAAGTGCTCACCATGTGGAAACTGATTTTACCCTGACCACTCACTTCACACTATCCCACCAGAAGGGACCCCCTCCCCACCCTCTGCATATGACATGAAGTGGTGCGGAATAACTTCTGGGTCCTGGCCATATCCCTCCTGGCTACTGCAAAAATTAACCCTGTCCTGGTAAGAACAAGGGCAGCAGGCTTGGAGGAGGCTTGGAGGCAGCTCTCCTCAGCTTTGCTGATAGGAAAGCTATCAGGATCATTCAGGAGTTGTCTGTCTGGTCTCATCCCACACAGTAGGCACAACCATTTTATGTTGTGCATGACAAGGACTCTTGAGACTGCAAATCGCAACACATTTTGGGTGCCACTAAGAGGGATTTCAAGGTACTTGCCCAAGTAGATCAAGACACCCTGGGGCCTGAAGATCAGAAAGACTTTCCAGGCAGAGAAGATTGCCATGGCTTTTTGGTAGGGCAGCAGCAGGACAAGAGGCTGTGTGTTCCCCACAACCCTGTAAGGTGGCTGAAAGGCAGCACCCCAAAGCCCAGCCGGTCTCTGAGCTGGGTTGCAGAAGCACTTAAAAAAAAAATTGATCCTGTTGCCATAAAATCAGACCCCAGATCCGATGCTGGTGACATGGAATTTCATGCCTCCACTAAAGGAAAAATGTGGAATCATTTATTCTAATTATAGTAGGTCTTTGATGTCTATGCAACAAACTAATTCATGTGGTTTATTCCTTCCTGAATCAGGTTCTCAGTACAAAACACAAGCTGAATGGGAAAAAAAAGGAAGTTTATCAGAGTTTTAAAGTCTTTGAAACCTAGGAAGACTTAGGTTTCTTATCTCTTCAAAAAAAACCCTCTTATCTCATCGAAACAGCTTGAAGTGAGACACTGTCATGGGAAAGAGATGGGTAAAACTGTACAACACTATTGCATTTGCTGCAATGACTATGGTAGTTCAGTGCTGACACATTTCAGAAGAATGCAGGGAGAAAGGGAAACAGGTCTTGGACATTGTATACTTTAATTTCTAGCTCTTCATACAGTGCTATTCTGTTGTCAGACTCAAATTTTCATCTATCCCATTGCCGAAAAAAAGGCAAATCTGGCAGTCTTATTTTATTATTGTATTATGTCACGAAACACAAGGGCTGCTCAAAAGCACCCCATTAAATGAACTGCTGTAGATGAACATGTGGGGAAACATGACCAGAACACAAGTTTCCTCTTGCCTTCAGTGGAGCTCAACAAAACAGCACAAAATTTACCATTGATCATTTGGACTATAATAGCATACACCCTGTATACCATTATCTCATGAAAAAAGCACAAATAAAGTACACCAAATTCACCATACTGACATGCTGTAGAAGACAAGATCTTGCAGACAGCACCACTACTTTCATTTGTGTGCATGATAAGTAATTTGCTTTTCTCTCTTGTTTTTAATAGTAGGAGAGATATCTTGGCATTAATCATGAATTATAACCAAAATCTGTCATCTCTTTTGTATGATAGACCTTTACAATTTTTTCTTCTATCCTCTGCTGGTGTTTGACAGGATATGGAGATAGGGAGGAAAGTGGAAGAAGAATTTTTAAGTACACACAGATGTAATTTTAAATCTACATTGATTTTAAAAGCAACCAACCTGTCCAGTATTCTTAATGTGAAAGAGACATTTATCTGGTGCAGATTTCTTTTGCAAGCCAGTAAGAGAGAATATGAGAAAGCTGTCTAAGAACTAAATTTCATTTCTAGAGAGACAGATTGAATGAATTTTCCCAGTTTCTGCAAAAGTAAGCTGCTCTTAACAGTTCTTGGCACTTTTACATTTGCTATTTTAAAAGTTACCTAAGCCTGCTTTAGTTTATCCAAAGGAACAACTTAAACATTAAAACTCATCCTAGAGCATATGCATGCACTCCAGACAGCCAACACAGCCACACACCTCCAAGAATTCTAAACTTATATGAAAAAGAAGTTTATTTTTTGCACCTTGACTATGACCACATTAAAAAGAGCCTGACTAGGTATTTTTAAAAATTGCATCATAATAGAGACTCTTCAGCCTTAAACAATTATTGCTGCTAATCATTTAGCTTGAACTCTATTGAATCAATTAATTCCCAAAACCACCCCCCCTCCAACCAAACGCAAAAAACTAGGAGAAGTCTGACTCTTCCCTAAAAAATGACCGCATTTCAACAGGCAAGCAGCATTCAAGTAGAGCATTATTTACTGGTGTTAGGAGTTTCCACAGAGATCACCAATACTCACATAATTAGCTGCCAGAGGTGTCCTGAGAAGTATGATGAAAGGAATGGCCAACAAAAATAACGTAACTTACCTGAGTGCACCAACAGATGAACTATTAGACTACAAAGAAGAAAGAGTTTATTTTGTTTGTTGTTTGATTTTAGTAAAGAGGACAGCATAAAAGTTTGGTACTCCTTCACTTGCACATGGGAAAGCACAAAGGGTGTAAGTGACAAGTAAAACTTAGATAAGCAAAAGGTATTTCAAATGTATGCAGTAAGCAATTACCTAGATTTTGAAGCAAGGTATGTACATGCTTCAAATTAACAGAGACAGTAAAGCATAAAATGACACAGAGAAATAACAGTTACTGACAGTTAGGAAGTCTTTAAATTTTTTAGTCTTCACATCAGTTGTTTTCACAAACACATCTCTGAACACACTGAAAGAGTTCACTAGTTTCCAGCCAGGGCAAATTGACAAATACAGGCTATAAACTACACAATGTAGAAACACTTACATGAATTTTTCCAATAAAACTCCGATCTTCACTGCACACAGCAATTTCTTTCAGGGCAGCCAGTTCCCAGAATTAAACCAGAACACCTCTGAAGAAGCAAATAATAAACCCTATCAGAATCCTCCTTCAAGCCTACACAACTCCCCCCACAAACCTAACAGAACATTCCTTTCCTTTGGATGCCTGACCCATCCATGTCCTTCCCTTGCCCTTCCTACTGATACAAGGGGCCTAGATTTTAGGGGTTAATTGCAGTGGGTACTGCTAGTACCACAAAATTTTGCAGGTGCTTGCTAAAAAATGTACTGCGTGCTGAACATTTACTATACCAGCCAGGTAAAGGGGAAAGATGTACGGGAGGGTAAGGATAGGATGCCAGACCATTGATAAGAGAAAGAAACCGTGACCAGAAATCCTATTTTCAGACCTTGGAACTGGCTCAAACCAGCTTTGGAGTTTGGGCTTGGACCAAGACTTCAAAGAGCATGCACGAGGAAGCAAGGTGAAGAGTCCAAATCTGAGGTAGACTGCTTACTTCATCCTGGAGACCCCGGCCCACAACCACCAGGAGACACTGCACAGGGGTAATAAGATATTAAGCTAATTATAATAAGAAATGGAGACAGACGATGAATATGTATGGCATATTGTGTAATTTGATGCATATGCAATTTGTAACCAGATTTATTTCAAGCTGGGTACCACGGTCAGTACGCATAGGGTTTTTTTGGGGGACTACCCTCCATGCGTCCAGCACTGCAATAAACATACCTCCTTTACAACTTTCGAGTTGTAGAGTCTTTTCCACATATCACTACCATTCCAGTTCCTGGCATTGCCTTGCTCACACATCCCCCACCTTGACTTCCCTACTGCTATTATCCTGGCCTTGTCGTGCATGGAATGTTTTTCTTAGGACACCCATTGAGTTGTCTACCCCACCCTCGTGTTTCTTTGCCTTGCCTTTCCTACAGCCTTTCATTTCCTTGCCTTTCCTGACAATTCCTTTACTTTACCTTGCTTCCCCACACCTTGCATTGCCTTGCTGTAGCCTCTGTAGCCTTCCCTGGGCCATCATTCCCTCCGTGGCCTTACACTGACTTGCTGACCCATCCCCACCTCTACCCATTTGTCAGGTCCAGCCTTGCCTTTCCTTCTCTTTCTAGGACTCTTATTGGCTTGCTTAGCTCTGCCTTGTCTTACCTTGCAAAACCACCACTTTTCTTGCTTTTCCCTTGAAGCCATTCCTTGCCTTACCCACCTGTCCCCCACCTGGNCATTCCCTCCGTGGCCTTACACTGACTTGCTGACCCATCCCCACCTCTACCCATTTGTCAGGTCCAGCCTTGCCTTTCCTTCTCTTTCTAGGACTCTTATTGGCTTGCTTAGCTCTGCCTTGTCTTACCTTGCAAAACCACCACTTTTCTTGCTTTTCCCTTGAAGCCATTCCTTGCCTTACCCACCTGTCCCCCACCTGGAAATCAAGACCCCTCTTTTTGTGGACTTTCTTCAACTTGCCTTGCCCTGCCTGCTCCTCCTAGGATTTTCAAGGCCTTCACATACCTCCAGTGTTTCAGGAGCACATGAGAGGAAGTTTAGGGGAGGTCATGTGCAAGCACACCCATCTGTTGTGGCAGCTTTTTCTGGCATAGATCCTTGCATGTCTTGAATTTTGGACAGGCAATCTACACTTTGCCCTTGGGCTTCAGGGCTAGAATGACAGTTCCTGTATATATGAAGGAAAGCAGGTAGCCCAAGTGTTTTAGGTGCAGATTAGAGACGGCCCATGTGAGATCAATGCCAGACAGAGCAGTCTGTCCTGGCTGCTTTTGTGTACGAGCAGTCCTTGAATGAAACTGTCACTTGCCTTGCCTTGGCAACCCAACAGTTTCTTTCCCTTGCCAGGCTAACTCTCCCTAGCCTTGCATTCCCTTGCATGCCCACACACCACCCTTGACCTACTGCCTACTGTTTTCCTCTGGGGCCTTGCCTTGCCTAGCCCTTCCTGTTTCCGCCTGGCCTACCCATCACTGGGCTTACCCCTCTATACCCAGCCTTGCCTACAACTTCTGGGCCTTCTCTCGCCTACCACTCCATTTGCTTTCCCCTCACTTCTCTGGTCTTGCCTACCTCTGCCTTGACTTGCCTACAATTGCCTCCACTTGGTTTGTAGTGTCTTACCTGCATGGAAGGCAAGGTAGAGAGTGGTAGGCAGGGCAAAGCAAAGCCAGGAAGTTGTAGGTAGAGTGAGGCAAGGCAGACATAGGCAAGGGAAGCAAAGCAACGGTAGGTACTAGGCAAGGTACTGATGCAAAGCCAGGCCAAGTGACTCAGAGTGCCTCTCCTTGGGAAGCAAAGGACAGTGGTGGTGGAGCAGATGTTAAGGTACCGTGGGGAGGAAGAGTCCAGCAAGATATTTCTGCCCTGGCCCCTTCTGTGTAGGAGCAATTGTTGGACGTATGCAATACTGGAGATGGTGTGCAACTTTCGGTTGGTAAGATCCTGAATGAGCATGACAATGCTTTTCACAGCAAGGAAACCACGTAGGCCAAGTATTGGAGGTGCAAAGAAGAAGCTGCCTCGTGGAGGGTCACGGGTGGCAGCAACTTTCTCTCCTGGCAGTTGGAATCCTGGGTTAAGATAATTTCAATCTTTCAGGGCTGACAGGCAATGAACTTCAAAAGCACACTATATTTGACCTTAGGCTTCCTAGATTATGTAATAACACCGAGGTTACTGCTGTGTAATTAAAGTTATGTCACTGAGTGGAATATGTAGAAATGTAGAATTTAGGTTTATAAAATATAGTAGTATAAGTGTAACAATATGGAGGATTTTGGGCGTGGGTGTTTTGCTGCTTCTTTCTTCTTTCTTCTTCACAAACCTAGGTTTTCTTGCATTGGTTCAAAAAATCCGTAGTGCGGGACATGAATAGTTGGTAATTGGGTTATTGTTACAAACATATTACTTGGCAATTCTTAACTGGTTAAATTGTGCCTTAAATAACCTTGGAAGTTGAAACTCGGGGCCATTTTCACCTTGTTAACTCAGAAGGCAGACTCTGTGTAGCTATATTAGAGGTAAGATAAAATAAACATCTAAGACAGAAGAGAAAAAAGCGGCGTCACTCGCTTCCTAATTCAAACTCTGAGCAAAAGAACTCACGAAAACAAAAAATGAAGCACAGGGAAATACCAAAAAAATGAAATAGATATATAGATAATAACGCTGGCATATTTGGTGGGAAGCACTTCCTCGATTTGTACAATGATGAAGTCGGTATCCATCTTTGGAAGGTGGTCTCCTGACAGATCCAATTTGGCATGTGGTTCCCACTTCCCAGAGGTGGCCCTCTGAAATTGTGGCAGGGCACATCTTTTGCACAAGGTAAGCGGCTATGCTGAGTCTGGGTATGCAGCTGATCTTGTGCCCTGGGCAGGTAATGCTGAGTAACAGTGTTCTGGCACACTGGTATGGGATCAGTCCCCTGCTGTTGGAGGAGGGGATGCCATTTCTTTGGAGACAGGCTTATGGCTGCTCTCTTTGGCAAAGAAAGCAAGTTTGGATGTGCACATTGGGTGCTCTCAGTGAATTTAAAGTCTTTTCCCAACAGGTGATTCTCTGGATTGGAGTTGTTGAACTGTCAGTGGGAATGCAAATGCCAGGCTGTTGAGCTTTTTGTCCTGATACCGTCAGTGTGTCAGCAGTCACTGGGGCTGTTCCCTTTGGATCCTGACTGTGAGGCTGAAGGCTTAGGATGGTACCTAGAGCTGAGAAGGAAATTGCCGATAGCAAGGTGCGTGCTGGTAGTTTGATGGATGCAGTTGAAGTTGTAGGCAGCAAGAGTCTTCTCAGGTGGCACTTTTGTGAGCTGTTTCTGCCAGATGTTTTCAAGTTTGTGGCCGGACTCCCCGAGAATGATAAGATTGCTTAGAGCAAAGAAGTGCTTCTTGCCCTTTGAGAGTGCTGCAAAGAAGAGTTTGCACTTGGAAGATCAGCGAAATCTTTTTGCCCTGACACAGTGGATTTGAGAGCAGCGACATTTCCAAATTGGGTCTGCCCTTGGGGTGGTTTCGAACCGGGCGAAGCGGGTTTCCTTCTTCTGCAAGTCCACAGCGCCATCGTGTGGTTGTTTTGAAGAGCGCTGACAGTGCCCAGGAAAAAGGCAAGCGCTTTTCTGGCCCGGCCCCATTCGTGTGGGAGAAGTCAGTGGGAAGAGCTCCGCTGTGCATCCTGCCTCTTGGAGACTTGAAAGACGGAAGTCCTGCATGTCGTGGGGAAGGAAGAGTAATTCTTTCATTGTTGGCTGTGCAGTTTATAGGCTGCAAAAGAAAAGGCAATTCCAGCTCGACCTCCTTCTTTTTGAACCTTTTCTGTGCGATCGGCTGCACAACATGTAACTCACTGCCTCTGAAATGCATCAAACTCCCTGGAGAGATGCCTTTTCTCTCCAGCTTTATGATGTACCACCTTACCCTCTCAATTTCGCAGCTCCCAAACCCCCTCCAAACTGTCAGGAAAATTAATCCACAAACACCAGAGGTTTATGTCCAAAAAGGAGACAGAGGAGTCCTGTAACTTTATTCAAATAAAGGGAGAGGTCATGGGCTTTTCTATGAGGCGTCTCAAACTGTTAGAGCATGCAGCCTCCTTTTTATCCTAATTTCCTGGCCACATCTCCTTCTCTCTTTCCCCATTGGCTGAGGTACTTCAGAGGTACGGACTTCCCAAATAGCTTAATACAAACCCCCTTTCTAAGGTGTACCCCCCGCCCCCATTCTTTTCCTTGTGTCTCTGTTTTTTTCTCAAAATCCAGGGATTAGTACAGTATTGAGTGAGTAACAGTCTGTATCAATTAGTGGATTCCTATGGAATTTATGGTTCCTCCCACTGCTTCTTTCACCTCTCAGTATCTGGCTTTATCTACCATCAGGCCCACTCTTTGTTTGTAAAGACACCTCCTTCTCATTCCTTTCAATCCCTCTTCTTTTATTTTCTCAGTAATTGTCTTTACAAACCTTAGTTATCATTGTCTTAACTTTCTGTTGCTGAGTATTTTTTTCGGTTTTGCAATTATTTGCAGTGATATTATTTTTTGTCTTTTTGTAGCCATTTCTGGATCTGTAGGCATGGCTACTAATCGCATTTCCTTGATCACATGTTGAATAAGCTGCACTAAGGAAGGTGTCATGCATGGTAAAAAGATGAGAGTTGCTACAGCACATAAGAGGAAAAAAAAGCATTCGATTAACCCATAGTCTACCAGGTAACCACAAAACGTGTTCCATTCTTATCTTTTCCACATTTGGACCGGTACATGTGTTAACTTTCTTTTTCCCTTTGTTATTTATTTCACCACTTTTCCATTGTCATCTATTTGCAAACAGCAGTTTGAGTAATTTAATTTTCCACACAGTCCCCCTTCTTCTGTTAACAGATAATCTAATACCATCTGATGTTGAAATATTGCATTCCTCATCTAAGTGGATTGGTCAGCAAAAAGGTCAAGAGCTGTAGCTGTTTGGTTGATTGCTATTTCAAGACAGCTTGTAACATAACTATCCAATTTAAATTGTAAATGGGTTCACTGGCACCCGATGTTAATTCATTCGGATTCCAAGTGGCTGGT
>VXAD01000363.1:183900-322570 GCA_013399195.1 Dicrurus megarhynchus | reverse complement strand
GAGGTAGCTCCGAGCCGGCCAGCCCCATGCCAGAGTGAAACAATAGAAATCTTCACAAAGTTGTGTGAATTAATTGAGATTGGATTGTGGAGAAATCTCTTTAGTTAATGAGAGAAAGACCATTCTTTCTAAGTTCATTTGAAAGAAATCAAAAGGTGAAATCTGGATTTAACCCCATTTTTAATCTGGAGAGTATATGAAAAATTGTCAGAAATCTTTTTTTACAGTGGACTTTTAAAAGACATCACAGAGCTTCCCAAATCAGAAGACAAAATCTTTGTAAAGCCAGAAAGAAAATAAACAGCTGAGGAAAATGTAACTCCTTAAATCAGTATTTTTCATCGGATTTTGGCAGAGCTGGGGGCAATAAATGACAGACAGCAGAAATCGTGGCACTAGACCTAACATATTGAAGATGATAAATTTTTCCAGGCCCAGCAATGTTCTTTCCTCTTTTCTGTTGCATCCCCAGACTTTCCAGTTTATTCCTGATACCTGCCCTGGGACAAAGCTGTTTCTGTAGATTTACATTGCCTCAGAGCACTCCGCTTGCCAGTACTGTTGGCTGATGCTGTCCACCATGAGGTGTAGTTGTAATGTGAGGAGAGTTGTAATGTGTGTCAAGAGACAGGAAAACAAAATTGAGAAGTTGGAGAAAGAAAGGGAAGATTGGTCAGAAATTTTGCCCTGAACTGTGTTTTTCTCCTCCCACACATGCATAATTTGTATACAGAGAGATTCTCTTATGCATAACTTTCATGACAGCACAGGAGGTTTAGAAGCCTGCTTAGTATAGTACACCACTTCTCTGAATATTTATCTTGAGGGTTTGGATCTGCAAGAGCAAGTGTGGATTGAAATTGCAGCCATCTCAGCTGGAGGTTGGATTTGTTGTGTGTGAGAACATAAGATTCCCCTTTAGTCAAACACACTGACGCAATGGCATAGCCCCAAGTCGCATAATCTTCTCTGTGGTGCCTCTCATTTGGCCAACCACCACTGAGGTGACTCAGCAGGAAGGCTTCATCTCTGCAAATTCATCTCCAGTGGCCAGGGACAGGGGGAATGCAATGATCCTTTACAACAGCTATTTTTGAGAACTGTCTGGTTTGGCCTGACAGAGGTCAAGGAGGTACCTGGTGTATCTAAGGTGTCTGTTGTGGTGGCAGAGCAGGGGTCCTGGGACTTATGTCATAGTGAATACTCTCACAATTTCTCCACTGACCCAGGAATAGGCTGGGTTATCTGGAGATGAAGAGATCAGCTGACAGAGCAGAAAATAAAAAATGTACTTTGGATTTTTTGGTGCCTAATAAGAGGGGGGATTGTCTTGCTCTACTTTGTGCTGGTGTGGCCTCACCTTGAGTCTTGTGTGCAGTTTTGGGCACCACCATTTAAGAAATATATAAACATATTAGACACTGTCCAAAGGAGGGCCACAAGGATAGTGAAGGGTCTGGAGGGGAAGCCATATGAGGATCAGCTGAGGGCACTTGGTCTGTTCAGCCTGGAGAAGAAGAGAGAGAGACCTCACTGCAGTTACAACTTCCTCGTGAGGGGAAGAGGAGGGGCAGGTACCCATCTCTTTAATCCCTTGGCCAATGACAGGACCCAAGGAAATGGCTTGAAGTTGTGTCAGGGGAGGTTTAGGTTGGATATCAGGAAATGCTTCTTCCCCCAGAGGATGGTTGGGCACTGGAAGAGGCTCTGCAGGGAAGTGGTCACAGCACCAAACCTGAGAGAGTTCAGGAAATGTTTGGACAACACTCTCAGGCACATTGTGGGATTTTGTGGCTGTCCCGTGCAAAGCAAGGAGTTGGACTTTGATGATCCTTGTGGCCCCTTCCAACTCAGGATATTTTATGTTTTTATGATTCTAATAAGGTAGGAGCTCTAATTGTGCTTTTCCACAGCTATGGCAGGGTCTCTGATTCATAATAAGAGGAAAGCCAATGTTGTAGTATTTCCTGTGCTAGAAACTGACAGACCCACTGCAGGGCATGGTCGAGCCCCTCAGCCGACAGCAGCACCTCAGGAACAGTCTGTGTAAGGAAAGGCAAAACCTGCCTGGCAGTGAAGGGTGAGGGGAACAGTGTGAGAGACAGGAGTCTGAGCAGGGATTCATTCCCTGCAGCCCCTGGAAGACCATGGTGGAGCAGAAGAAATGAGTGAGAAGGAGCAGGACTGGCCACGACTCCATTCCTTCAGTGTTATCACCCATGGTGATAAAAAGGTGAGGAGAGACCTGCTTGGGCTGAGGCTCACCCATGTGGTTTTCATCTTATTCCCCTCCGTGGCCTGTTGAGGTGGGGGAGATGGTGGCTGGGTGGGCTTCTGGCCAGCAGCCAAGGTCAACCCATCACAAGATAAAACACCATTCTCACTTTTTCTGGGATGAAACCAGTGTTTCACAGAGGTGAGTATAACCTTTCGAGTCAAGAGCCACATGCAGGGTCTTTAACTTGTTGTTATTATTAATTTCTTTAATATAAAAACATTTTTTCATCTGAAAATTTGCATTGTTACATCAGGTCATAAAAAAACCCAGTGTATCTGTTTTTTTGTTTTAAAATTGAAAAACTAAACCAGAACAAAGGTAATCTCTCCCCAAAACCAAACCAGAATAGATATATATATATATATAAACACATGCACACATAAGCTAAAATAAAGACCTTAAATCACACCAAAATATTGTAGAAATATAAACAAAAAAGTACAGATGTAATATGTCCTGTGTTTTTCTTCAAGGAACATCAAATGTAAGTAATAAGTTCTTGGGAAAATCTAGCGCCATCACAAAAGAATTTTTTTGATTCTCTAATCATATTATTACATGTTTATATTCAATTAAAGAATGTAATTCTGTGCACAGTACTTTTTGTTGTGATTGCACAGTAATTTACATCATGCTCAAAAACTTTCATACTGTACAAGAAAACCTTTGACAATCCATGTTGCACTTGCTAGAAAATTCTGTAAGATTCTGAATAATATGCTGAAAGATATCTTTTCCATAAAAATGCTCAAGCACATATATTTTAATGAAATATTAGCCATATAATTTCTTATTTTTTTGTCTGGTGGTGGAAGCATTGCTGCAGGTTCAAAGGTGTGAGAATCCTAGAAACAGGACAGCTGGGTTTTGGGAGGGAATCTTTTGGTCAGTTACTGCCATTTGTATATAAACAAAGTAATTAAGAGCCTTAACTGTAAACATCCAGAAATAAAATTAAATCACACTCATACCTACCAAAATGGTTCCAGGAGGTTTCTTTCTATTTCACTTCACTGACAAATTGTCTCTTTGTTTATACAGCATCATAATTGGGACCCAGTATTTGAAGATAACACTTTCATTACACACTCTTTTCAGGATATATATCTTCATATCTATACCCAGATGCCCAAAGGTTTTGCCCGGATTCAGTTTTCTCTGTCTTGACACAGCATTATCTGGTATTGTTTTGTACTAGGTTGTAGTATTTTGTGCTCTTGAACATTAATGTTTTGAAGGATCAGATTTTTATGATGAAAATGTAATCCCTTTATTTATGTTTTCCTTTTTACTTCTGCTGCCTTCACAGGATTGCTAGGATTATGTATACAGGAAGGAGTTTTGACTTCTAAGACTTTAATAAATTGAGATTTTAATGTGTTAAAAAATACAGATGAAGGCAGAACTAAGTAGTCTAAGATTCCTCAAGTACGAATAAGGCTTTAAAGTCTCTTAAAGATTCAGATAAAAATATTGGTAAAAATAAAATAAACCTGCTTTTGTAGTACAGCTGTACTAGAGACTTCAGGTGACACATATATTTTTGGATGGATAACTGAGTGTTATGTTTCAGAATTAGTGACTGCTGGTTTGCTTTGAGGCTGTCACAGCTGATCATAGCCTCAGTCATGCCTTCCTTCTCTTCATTCTGTAAGGAAGAGTGTAAAAGAGTGCAGATGGAACAGTTGCACTTGGTTTTCTTACAGAAACTTAAACTGTTTGCAGACCAGGACACTCTTTGTGTGCAAAGAAGACTGTGTGACACACAAGTTGAGCAGTGAGACGATTGTTTGAATGCATCATTTCCCCTGTCTTCTTTTCTTTTTAAATGTGTTACAGGAGAAAGCTTGCAGGGATGTGAAAAGGAGTGTCTGTAAGTGGAAAGAGACTGTTGAAAGGAGGTAGAAAATAACAACTAGAGGGAAGACACAAACAGCTGAGCAGCTTGTCTGCTTGTGTATTAACAGTGATACTGCAAACCCAGGACTAAAAACCCTTCCTGAATGACACTTCCCACTTCTCACAGTTGTGTAGCAGGCTCCTACCTCTGCAGAGTTCCTGGAATATGCACTGCATTTATTGTCCCAGAACCCTCTAACACATGTAAACTCCTTAGTCAAGGATGTAATCTACAGCTATACAATCCAAAGGAAAGCATCAGGAGAAGTCAAGAGCAGTATCCAGTGTGCCAGATGCCTGCTGAGTCAGGAAATCTGTTGGGTAGTGATAATAATCCCAGGAAGCAGGCCACCAACTATGCTATAATGAAATGCACAGGGAGAGGGAACCATCAATAAATCCCAAAAGTCTTTTCCAAATTAACATGAAGACCTATCCTATCCTGATCTTTAATGACCAGTTAAAATAGTAAAGGGGCAGGTTGAAAGAACTCAGATTTCCATGCAATGTAATTGATGTAAGACAGGGGAAAGCTCCCTCTTCCTAGGGCTTTTGTTGAGGAGAGAAGCTTCTACTGATATAGCTGAGTGGACTGGGGTTATGGTTTGGATTTTTTTTTACTTTTTTATACACCAATTCTCAGCTGTAGTGGAATTAGCTTTTAGGTAGGGGCTCTGAAGCACAGAAATCAAGGGCAAAAAACAGTCCTCCTCTCTATTGGTCTGCTTGCAGATATTTGGCATATTTCAGTGATGCTGGAGCCTAGCTCTGCACAGAGATTTAACTTCTCCCTCCATTCTTTTACATGATGAACTTCCACAGCTGAGAGTGAAAGGCAGATGGGAAATGTCCATCACTTCAATACTGTTTAAATTCCAAAACACAGGCAAGGCATTCCCCCCACCTGAACTCTGCCCCAGGGCTCTGCTGATTCTTCAGTGAGGCCATTACCAGTCTAAACAGGAGATTAATGAGCCTGGACTGTGCATTCATTTGGAATATATACTTTGGTGTTGCAGACCCCAGTGTAAATATCATCAGTTGAGCATCTCAGTACTCACCATCTGTCTGTCAGTCCTGTACTGGTTGACATTGTTCCCATTCAGGCACATACCTGAAGC
Organism: Dicrurus megarhynchus; assembly: GCA_013399195.1. Classification (NCBI taxonomy): domain Eukaryota; kingdom Metazoa; phylum Chordata; class Aves; order Passeriformes; family Dicruridae; genus Dicrurus; species Dicrurus megarhynchus. Next base: position 317,272 of record VXAD01000363.1, on the reverse strand, counting down.
TCACAGTCAGGTAAATATGTGTTTAATGTATGCTGGGGAAAGTCACTGTAATAAGGATTCTCAAAGGTACTGCAGTAGCACTGGGTACAGCAGGAACTTCTGGATGTGCAGTCCCTTTGCAGTTTCATTAGCATAATTGGAACTGGAACTTACTTTAGTGCTACTCAAATTTGAATTGATTGTATAATTGGATGATAATAGTAATGCTTAGCACTTTAACAGTACTTTACATGGTCAGAAAGCTGTGCAAACATTAACTAAATAATCTTCACAGTGCCCCTGTGAGGTAGTAATTAGAGATGGAAAAGGCCCATTACTAGATCATAAAATCCCATTCTCTTGCCAGGGCAGCATACATTCACCCAGCAGAGGACATAGAAGATACTAAACTACTGCTATGTTCGATCTCTGCTTCCCTTGTGATATTATTTCAATCTGGGACTTCCCTGAGACTGTAAAGGGACTTTACAAAGTTTTTAAATAGTGTAGGAACTGCAGTGCTCCTTTTTGATGAAGGTAAAATAGGTTTTTACTGTCCTTCTCCTTGCCTACTTTTCAATGTCAGCAGAGAGAAGTGTATTCAGTTCTCCTCAAAAGGAATAGAGAAAAGGATGAAACTGTTAAAAGATGGGTTCACAGTTTCTTGCTTAGAATAAAAAGAGACAGGAAAGACTCCTGCCTCTCCAAAATAAACATCCCTAATACTACCTATCAGCCAACAGTTCAACACTGATGGTATAAAAGTGAGACATTTCATCAGTAACTATATAAAATCTCTTTCCATTACCAGTTGCCTTGATAGAAGCACCACTCAATGTTTATATCCTGCATTTCATCAGGTTTCTAAGGTTGCAAAGCTCTTTGAATGTAAAATACCTGCTCAAAATACAGTAATCAATGCAACAATAACCTTCACCACTATCAATCTTTGTCTTTTTAATGTTATTTTGACCAAATGTTTCCCTTGACTGTTCCTATACTTTGACTATAATCGTGACAAAACAATTACATCCTCTGAATAAGCTCTAAAATTGTAGCCATTAAATAACTTTCAGAGTGTTCAAGGCCATTTTACTTCATTTGCATGAATATCTGTGCATGTATGTCTATGGAAAGTGAAAGTCTCAGGAGCACAAGTGCTCTAGTTCTGATGCTTGTGGCACTAGCAATCAGTGTGTTCAGGGAGGTGAGCCAGGGAAAATAGAAGCGGGGGCTGGTGTTAGTCTGGGGCAGACCAGTTCCCTGACCAGAGTTTGTTTCCTTCACACCTGAGCAGAAGATAGACTTTTTACAAATTTTGGCAATTTTTCCCTAAATGAATGCTAATTTTTTAATAATTTATTAATTTCTTTTTAACATGAAGAAGTTTGGATAGTTTAAAGTCATGCGTGTCCAACAGGGATTTCTTGAATTTTTTTTTTTTTTTGCTTTTTACTCCTATGGAAAAGGTGTTTTTAAGTCTGAATAAGATAGGTAGTACACAGTAGATAAATTTCTCCTTGAGTTTACTACTTTAAGAGCATTAGTTTTTGGCCAATATTAGCAACTCTGAAACTTCAGGCAGGTAGCTTTAGAACTTGAATAACTAAGGCTCTTGGTTCATAATTTTCCACAAAGACCAGACTGGAATGTGAGACAAGTAGAAGCCAGAAAATTGCAGGCACTTATCTGAGATATTGTTGTGCTGGTAAACATAAAAGCCTTAAGTACTTCTTAGTTTCTTTGCCTTGTAATTTTCGAGTAATATTCATTATAGAACCAGCAGAAATCATTATCCATGAGTGCAATAGAAATCTTGTAAACAAAAGGCTTGGGTTTTCTTCAATTATCAGAGTTTTGCTGTGGTTTTGTTATCAATCTGAAGTGTTACTTCCAAACTACTTTGCTGTAACAATGGAAACACCTGAACTATGAAGAATCATGGGGAAGAAGCCTTACTTGAGTCACACCTACTGTGGTATTAGCTTCTATGTTAGCATGAGGTTCCTTTTCCCAAACACATTTGAGACCAAGAGTTTATTTCTATCCATCAAATTTCATTGAACTAATAATAACTGCAACTATCCATTTTCAATGTTAACAGCTGTCTTGGTGCCCTTATTATTGCTAAGTAGCTTTGAAGAGGATCCAGTCACATCCATGGCATAATGGTCATTATTTTTCATTTTTAGTATTAGTTAATGGTTTTAGAGAGCATATATTATTAGAAAAAGAGGGAAATATAGATTACTTGGTTGGTTAACTGAGTGCCTGCTTATGAACATTTCCATGCTTGTAAAAACATTGTAAGGATACTGAAAAAATATCTATTTACTTTAATAGATCAATGGCAACAAAATATGTTTTTTATTTCTTATAATACATCTATCTTTCATTCACCTACAGACAAACCTAATCTGAGGTCATGTTAGATTGAAAAGACCATTTATATATTATTTTTGGTTTTTTGCACTGATTTTAGGCAGCACATTTTTCAAGTACTAAACAAAATGTCTTGAAGCCTTGACTAAAGTTAGAATGCCACTGTGAAAAGTGCTAGTCAAATAGAGCAAGATAAGTGGCATGGTCTGAAGAGCTTAAAATTTCAGTATTTTAAAATTTGACTGCTTAGAATACACTAGCAAAATAAAAGGATCATGAACAAATTATGAAACATTTAAATTAACCTGAAGATCTTTTATTATCTGGTCTTGCTTATTTTAGTAAGCAGACTTTGGAACTCTTTTTACCCCTCAATAAGAATCTGTAAAATAACAAAACTGGAATTTGAGTCATGAGAACTTTAGATCAGATTCATGGCAACAGTGTGTGAGAGCTGGCAACTAAGTGAAGTCGAAAAATGAGCTGATGTCTTAATTCCCCAAGTAATTCACTGATAAACCCTTGAGTACAAGTCAGGCCAGAAAGCTGTTGCTCTGGTGCCATGTGCATCACACTGCCTTGGCTGAGGGTAAAATTTTAGGGTGGGTCTTTGCCAATCTGGATGCCTCCTTTCTTCAGTGTATCAGAGGCACATGAGATTAGAAATCTCCTTCTTAAACTTTTCTAGTAGAGATTAAAAGTAGAGAGAAGATGGGAAGGGCCATGACAGTATTTTTTATTGGAGAGGGAAACTGCATTTGTGTTGTTGTGAGTTTTGAGATAGCTAACTTGATAATAATAATTATATGCAGGACAGACTTGGCACTGCACTGTCAAGGGCAAAGTCTTCCTGTGGGAATGAATTTATACATCAGTGATGCAAGAAATTAAAAACTTGGATGATTTTTTTATAGATGAGAATAAAATAAACATTGTTGGAATTGGACCTTGATACAGTAGCTGATAAGGGCTACTATGTTTTATAAAAGCACAAAATGGTGATGCCATGGTCATACCTTCTTGTTCTGAACTTAAATTATCCTGTAAACTAGACTGGTCTTATTCAAAACATTTTTTAAAATACTTATTTACATTTGTTTGAATATTTTCAGTATATATAATAAGCTTACCATACCTGAGGAATGAATTTAACTGAAGTTAAATTCTGTGACACCTGTTGTTAATTATATTTAATGTGAGGTACATCTGTGTAATCTGCAATAAGAGAAAGACTAAGGACCCTGGTTTCTGATTTCTGAAAAATTCAAATCCTGAAAAATTTTCCATTTATTTCCCCTTTTGATGACTTTCATACTTCAGAGGGTTTCATTCCTTGAATTTTTCTGAATTGTTGATTGAATGGGAATGTATACAAATTTGAATGGGTCTGTGCAGGTATTTTAGGCAAGTGTCACAACTACAAGACATAATTTAAAGGATGGTTAGTTTCAAATGATCCATGGAATGGACTCTAGTGGCAGATCTTTTTCTAGATATAAGAAAAAGATGAAATCTGAACATATCACATCTGATAGACTGACTACTGTAAATGCTTTTAGTTTCACCTGTACTTGAGGACATACACTGAGAGGCAAAATTTCTGAATGCCCATTGTCATGGTTGTAAATTGTTGATCTCAGAGGGCTGTATAGTAACTGAATATCCTCCAGGGGATAAAGCTACTTCTGTGTGTAAACCTTGACTGGGAAATCATGATAGCTGTGCATGACACCAGAAATCTGACACTTAAAACTGTTTCCTTCTCCCCTGAACATGAGTCTTTGACCCAGGTCCATTGTTTTAAACTTTCCTCCTCTCTGTACCACAATAGCCTTGTGTAGCCTTGTGTTGCAGTGCTGATGAAAATCAAACCAAATTTGGGCCCATTAGTGAAAAGAGCTTCAGTTCTCTGAGACCAGAAACAACTTTAAAGAAAAACTGGTCTGGATAAGGCTGGAGAAAGTGCAGTTTATTCTTGAAAGATTCAGTTCTCTCCTGTAGGAGTTAATTAATGAGGATCTGGCTTCAGTCTCGTTAAAATTTCTCTTTGGATTGTGATCAGGACTTGAGAAGTAAATGACGAAAATCAAGGAATGCTTGAAGACACTGTGACTTTCCAGCACCTTTGTTGCAGCTAAGGAAAAGGTTTTATTGGTTCATCTGGACAACTGCCCTGCCTGCTGTTTGATCTTTTTCGAGTTACCCAAAAGACGTCTTTTCTTCCCAAGAACAATTCTGTAAGTGATATCCTCTAATGAGGTTTCTCTGCTTCCACAGAGTACAGAATTGAACCCGGTGTGATGTAGCCTGTGATGTACTTTAGCAGATGAAAAAAATACTGAGTCCATTAAAAAAAAAAAGAAAAGAAAAATAATGTTTAATACCTTTAATCAGTTAAACTGGAATGACAAGGGCAATGTTTATTTCTTAAGGTAACCTCTGGTTTCTAAATCTTTAATCCTTCTCAGCTAAATTCACGCTAGAAAATGCTGGTTTTAATTGAAAGTTCCAATTGCCTCAGTCTGCTGGGTTATGCCAAAAGCATGAGAGCTGATAATGCTCCTGCATGGCAAATACACAGTAGCTGCATCTACGGTTCTGTCACGGAGTGTAGGATGTGGTGCTGCAGATAAAGTAGCTCAGTATAATGTTTTCTTCACTGTGTCTCAAAAGTTACACTTGAAATCACATCTGATAAATGATTATACTTCAAAAAAGTAAACAGTAAAAAAGGCATGTGGAATAGGAAGTGACCTGAACTGAAATTGCATTGCAAAGATGCCAGAATGCTGTAGCAGCTCAGTGATAAGTTATTTCCTGACAGTATTTATGCATTCATCTTTTTTATTTCTTAATAGAACTTCTAAAAGCTCTTTACTCTCTGACCTCCAGCTGTCAGTAGTAACCAGCAACAGTATTTCATTTTATCATTATTTTTTTTATTAGAGCAATAATTGTGCAAACATATGTAGATTGAATGAGGGATTGGACATACTAAACAGCTTTTCTGAATTCCATTTTGGTCACCGCTTAAGATAAATTCCCAGAAAGCTCCACAGGGGTTTGAGCCTTTCCTGTGGCTTACCAAATATATTTTCTGTTCACTTCTGACAACTAAATGCTTCAGCAAAATTCACACTTCGTTCTGTGGGGGTGGAGAAAATATTTTACATGCATTTATGCAAGGGTGATCGGAACTAGCAGCAAAGTCGCTGCTGATATCACACATTCACAGATGTTTTAAGAAAAAAAATACCTTGAAGCAAGCACATAATTTTAGCAATTGATGTGGTGGCAAACACTGAATGCAAGATAATATTTTAAAGTGTGGTTTTATAAAACATTGCATTGACACATAATAAATCTGTGGTGGTGTGATTGTAAACAAGATTATTGCCCACACAATACAAAAACATGCCTTTATGCATTTCCCAGCAGTCATCTGTTACTTGTTAGATTATTATCTTTTTTTTTAACCCTAATGATCCCCCAACCATTATCCTCTCTGAGTATCCTAAATTACAGGCAACAGATGAGCTCTGGGATTCATAGCCTGTTCCCCATGCCCCTCTTGGTGCATTTGTGCAACTCTGACCCTAACCCATGGATTTGAAGGGCTGAGTCTTTGGCACAGAATCCTGACTTTTCCCTTTTCAAGCTGGAAAGCACTTGCAAAAAGTGGCCATCTGGCTTTGGCATAACAGATTGAGACATTCCCTGCTCAACTAAAAGATGGTTGCCAGGTCTGACTCAGCTGTGCCACGTAATAAAAGGTCTCAGGAGTGAGCAAAACTATATTAGAAAATTTCAAAGCTGAGATTTGGCTTCTGTTGACTTAAATCCCTACCACAGGATTGTTTGGTTATGCTTGTGCTGTAAAAGATGCAAAATAAGCTCAAATAAAATAAAGACACCACCACTGACCAAACATCTAAGCCAAAAATAAAATTACCATCTAATGAATGTTTCTAAGTCTTCTCTTGGGTCTTGGGGCTTTGTCATATGCATATCATGGATTTAATGGAAAGGTCAATGTGGCAAAATTGGTCCTTGACTCTTTTTTTGGACAGATTAATAATGATTTTGCTTTCCACAAATGCTGCAATCAGCTGGCACAACAAACTTTTGAATTCAACCTACTTTTAAGTCTTCAGTTTGAGGGATAGGAGGAGGAAAATATTTTCAAGTATTAAGAAAAATGTACTTTTACTAACTTAATTCAGTATCAACTGAAGAAAGGTTGCAGATGGAACTTCCCCTGTCAATCTCTTCCTTATGTTCCCTATGAGAATGCCCTGATGATGTGGGCACTGATACAATGCTTCCTTTTGGCTCCTCTTTTTGCAGTGGCAAAAAGAAAAGGCATCCCATCCTTTAAATATGTGATAGATGCCTGGAAATACAAAACTGAGTGAGACTCAAAAGTTTTTCTTATTTTTGTCCAGCTAAATTCCAACCTTACAAGTTGGGGGGATACAAAGGGGAGTAACCTAATACTGACTATTCTGTGTATTCTTATTGCAGTCTTGATAGATCTAATTTACCACTGACAGCACTAAAAGGATTCCCCATTTAGCTTGTTCTCCCATTCTCCTGATAACTCATTAGTGAGCCCTGGCTTTGCTTAATGCCTGCAACACAAAGAGTAAACTGGTTTGCATAAATCATTGCTACCTTCAAGGGACAAAATATTTTGGCGTGCTCTGGGTTTATATTTCATTGATTTTCTGTTCACTGTATTTAGAGACCAATTTTACAGTTTCCCCACAGGCAGATCCTGTGTCTAGTTTGGTGTAGCAAACACTGAATTTATGTGAAAGGAAGACCATACCACTAAGCAAAAGTGTTTAAATATAGTCTGTCATGAAATAGAATTGCACCCGTGGGATTCAACAGTGACTGGAGCAGCCTGCTCACTGATGAATGTAATAAACAGTAATGATGGTAACATCTCTAAATGGGATATCTTGCATTTCCTTCTGGATATTACCAGCTACTTAGGAAATGTCTACATTCCCTACTTCAATGTACAGCTCTTTCTAATTTATAAAGTTAAATAAATTTTGAATAGTAGAGGTTGATGCTACTGCCCATTATGACAGAGGATGCATACAAAGCCCAATTAAAATGCTGGGGAATGCTTGAAAAATATAATTAATCAAAAGAAAAAGAAATTTCAAAATGTCTCACCCTCCCTGAGCAGACAGGTTAACTCAAGTTGAATCTTCAGACATTTTTTGGTGCATCTTAAGTTCTTTACATTAAGTACTTTTCTTTAATGAGATGAAATTTGTCTTTTTTTTCATTAATTTGCTTTTTTGGTAAAATTTCACTAGGTGAAGTTGAAAGAAAAGTGAATTTCTCTCCTTTTTCTCTAATTTTCCTTACTCTGCCTCATGTATTTATTTTTTTTATCCCCCTTCCAAAAAGGTGGTGTCTCCTTTCCTCCTTTTCCTGCTTATCTTCTTTTTTAGCATTGCTAGTCATTCTTCTGGTGCATTTGGAGTAAGTTCTGCCTTTTAATAGTCCTTTATGCTTGACTTGTCTTCTTTCTGACAATTTTTTTTTTTTTTTTTAGTTTAGATGTCTCTGACATGTTACTATGCCTGTCTGTTGTGTGCTTTAAGTAGTTGCTCATGCACTTAGGTAAAATGTTTACAGAAAATTTACACACTAAAGCTCTTATGCCATTTTAGTATGCTTAGATTTTAATTCAGTGCAAGGCAATATAAATTGCAAACCTATTTATAATTTATAAATAATAAATAGGTCACAGGCTTCCAATTTGTCTATATCACCCAAATTAGGTTCTGACAGAAAAATGCACATGGAAGGACTTTGTGTGGTGATACAGGATTTCCAGCTATATGATAGTTGCTGTGCAGTTCATCGTGACATCCCTCTGAGGGTTTTTGGTTGTGTCGGCAATGTGCAGGCACAGATACAGTCCTGAACGTGTGGAGCATGCCTGGAACCAATGGATTTATTATAAATGATCTCCACAGAGTGTGCTTGCATTTTTCTGTCTGAAATTTAAGGAAAATATAACAGCATCTGTCAGTTGAATAGATTCTTTTCTGTCCTGATGATGTAGGGTTTTTTTTATTCTGTTCATGTGCCTCAACTCATCTCTAGTCTATGATTCTATTATATTCCTGGTGAGGATCATATGGTGTAGGGATGCTGTGAGATCATAGAATGGTTTGGGTTGGAAGGGATCTTAAAGATCATCAAGTTCTGACTCCCTGCCATGGGCAGCAACACCTTCCACTAGACCAGGTTGTTCAGAGTCCCATCCAACCTGGCCTTGAACACTTCCAGGGATGAGGCTTCCACAATTTCTCTGGGAAACCTGTTCCAGTGCCTCACCACTCTCACAGGAAAAGAATTCCTTCCTGACATCTGATCTAACCCTCTTCTCTGTAAATTTGCACTCATTCCTCCTTGTTCTATCACTACAGTTTCTGATGAAAAGTCTCTCTCTGGCTTCCTTGAAGGCCTCCATGGGAGAGGATGCTGCCTAGCATATTTTGGATCAGTGAAAAGTCTCATTCAGATATTTGCAATCATTTTATTTAAATGGTATCAGCACTTCATAAAAGCTCAAGAACTGAGGAAACAATCTTGAAAGAGGAGAGCCTTGAGCGATGTGTTATAAAAGCTTGAGTATAAACGCCTCTTGTGATCAAATATACTGAGGTGCAGCACTACAATGACAGCACTACTGCTGTAAATGAAAGTAGTAAAGCAGTCATAGGATCTCGTGGGGAAAAGAAATGAAAATGGACTATGCTTTCAGCAGGAAAACCCTTAGTCAGGAACAGAGTCTAGAGAAATGCCACAGGCGAGTAAGTTATGTGTCCTCCCAAGAAATATGACTGTTTGTCTGCTAGGGCTGGTAAATTCCTCCACTTTCAGCTTCACAGTCTGAGTCAAATGCTGCAGATTTGAGGAGCTGTGCAGCCTTTGTCTTGCTGCTATGAATGTTAGTTTTGTTCTTGGGTATTTTATCTCAAGGCTGAAGGGGGTGGAAGTACATTAGCAGCTAGTACTCTGAAAGGTGAGTGGAGTTATTTCTATGAAAATAAATAAAGGAAAAAATCTAAGCAACTCCAAGGCCAATAAAAATAAAGAATGAGCTATGCTGCCCCATTAGATACCTTTTTTTTTTGCTAACTAAATATCAAGTTTATGCTTTACTGTTTCTAGTTGGTTTTGCTTCCTCCCAGTCCATCAAGAAATCTGCTGACAAAAGGGAAGACATTTTTCTTTCTTCCTCACACATGATGTAAGCCTTAAAGGGAGCATAAAGAAACTTCCAAATAATTTCTTAACAATACCTTGTACAACACTAAAAACAGTAACACCTTAATTTCCCTTATGACTAATGTGAAGCCTTTGCCTGTCTCCTACCCCAAAAATTACCAGCTTGTTAGGAAAAGAACTTGAGATTTATGGCTCAAATGCCTCTTATTTCATTCCCATGGGCATCAGCCTGCACGAGGAAAGCTGTATTGATCACTACAGTGACTTACCCCTCTTTTTGAATAGACAGCGACTTGAACATCAAGCAGACTAAGTCCTTTCAGCCATCAAAATGAAACTTTTTAAATTGAAACTCAGCTTTGGAAAAGACTGTAGGTAGCCTGAATATCTGAAATGTGGAATATAAAGGAAAGCCCCTGCTTGGTAAGGGAAGTTAGGGAAGTGAAAGGGAAAACTGGATTATCCCCAAACGGAACCAAAAATATTCAACTTTTCTTTCCTTTTTTTTGTTTGAGCCACACAACATATGTTCAAAATGTCCAGAACTGAGCATATTCACAGAGATCTGCCTGCAGGAAGGAATCAGTGAGTGCTCTTGGCCCACACTGCACACTCTGTGTAAAGGACTTCACCCTGCAACAACTGAGTGGATGAAAGACTTTCAGGCTTTAGACCATGACAGTGTACCAGCTCAACTACTCAGAGCCTGAAACCATAAGAAGACCTTGGTGTCCACTAGAGCAGATTAGGTAAGAAATATTTACTTTTTTAAGATTTCTGTAACCATGTACTTTTATAGGCAACTTCTTACAGAACAGATTATTCTTATTTCAGAAAAAAATCTTTGCCTGTCATATTTTTGTTGAAATCAATAAAAGAGGAAGGGCTGAGAGATTTGGGATTGTTCAGGCTGGAAAAAAAAAGTCTCTGGGGTGACCTAACTGCAGCCTTTCCAGTACCTGAAGGGAGCCCGCAAGAAAGATGGAGAGAGACTATTTACAAGGGCCCGGAGTGACAGGACAAGGGGGAATGGCTTCAAACTGACAGAGAGTAGGTTTAGATCAGATATTAGGAAGAAATTCTTCCCTGTGAAGATGATGAGGCACTAGAACAGGTTTCCTTGAGAAGTTATGGATGTCACATCCCTGAAAGTGTTTCAGGCTGGATTGGATGGGGCTCTGAGTAACCTGGTCCATGCCCATGGCAGCAGGGTTGGAATGAGAGAATTTTTAAGGTCCTTCCCAGCCCAGGCCATTCTGTGATTCTAGGAAACCTGCTCTAGCTGATCTTATCCACTGCAGAACAGCTACTCCATGAAGTTGTAGGGGAGAGCTGCTCCAGAAAGGGGAGAGTGAAATTAATAGGAGAAAGAGGCTTCTGCTGTTGGAGAAATTGTTAGATGATGGGGAGGATCTTTCCTGTCTTCCAAGCCTTATGAGATATTTTGGAAGTGCAGAGAGACTTGAATGAGCTTGTTTAAACTTCCCCTCAGCTTTTGTTCAAACACATCTATTTTACACCACGCAGAGCATCACAGGAATTCTTAAAATGCATAACCCAAAGTTCTCCCAGGTAAATGGATACAAAGACATGGCATGTTTACCTTACAGGCTAGAACAGCTTTGGATGAAAGAGTTTCTACTGAGAAAGTCTGAAAAACTTTTATATTCTCTTTTGTTCTGTTATATATAAATCAGACTATGCTCTAGCAAAATTTTAAAATATAAAAAGAAAAAAATTACTTCTCTCAAATTACTCAAAAAATTACTTCTCTCAAATGCAATAAAAGCTGTGCTGTCCCACTCTCCCTGTTTCCCATACGCCAAACAAAAGGTAATGTACTTTTTTCAGACATCTCCCTTAATCAGCAAAAAGCTTGGAGTAAAAGCTCTGTCTGATTATTAGCCTTAAATCTTAATCTCCTTAACTTGTCAGGTCCCTGCCATTACTTTTGAACATTTAAATATAGATTAATAGAGAGAAGACATGTCTAGCTAGCCACTGCAATCATGTAGCTATTAGAAGAGCAAATATCTTAAGAGCTCAAACAGAAGTGAAGCCCAAGAGAGACAAGGTTTAAATTCAGAAGAATGCAGTTTTCAATTTAGGTGAAAACAAGGTGGATTATGAATTGTTTGTCACTACCACCTCAGTGTTTATTTTGCTGAAGATTTGTAGTGGTAATTAAATGATGACTTCCAAGTAGTGTTGAGTATCCATGGAAATAAATAGAGCCTGTCTTTGTAGACACAGAGATGAAATGAAGGTATTTGTGCAGGGAGAATTTGCATTTATTTATTAATTTAGCTTGTAGTACTGTGGGAATATCTGTCTTAATTTAAAATATTTGTTTATTTGCAAGTCCTGTGTTTTCATTTTTGTTTCCATAGTGGGAATAAATCAGACTTTCAGGTTTTTAAAAAAACCCAAAAAATTTCAGTGGATCTTTTGCATTGCACAGTATCTTCATGAGATACTTTGGGCAGACTTTATTCCTGAGATAGTTTTAGACTGAAATTACCAAGGTATTTTTAAATTACAGGCTGAGCTCTGCAAAATTATCTGTGACTCTAAAGTCCATGAGTTTTCAGTACATTATTCTCTTGTAATTGAAGAATAGCAACTTTTTCCTATGTTGTTCAATTCTTTTCTACCCTCCAGTTCTCTTCCCCATGCTTTGACCATTGTAATAGGCACAGTCCTTGGATAGTTGCATGCTCAGTACAATGGTATAAAATAGGAATTTTCCTTTGACAGGATTATTGACACGTACATTGATTTGTCATTAAAACGTTGTTCCAGTCTTAACTGAATAAAGTTGGGTTTGCTCAGAAAACAGGGCAAATTTCCACTTTCTCCTAAAACCAAAACAAATAGAATTACAACAACAAAAGCCAAAAACCCTGGAAGAAGTGATAGCTTATGTTCAGACCCGAGTCCTATGCCTACTTTGTGTCAGTGTTAGTGCCTCCAATTGTGGATGGAGTACTCCTGAGAGAAAATCCATTCTCTTCCTCAAATTAGAAAAGGAAGAAAAAATGAGCAGCTGGTTTATTTTTCTGGCTCCCATCTGAATGTAAAGCTTCCAGGGCTTGTACTGATACCATTTAGATATGATTGTTGTCCTGCCCTCTTTCCATTTCTCATAATGAATATACATCAAAGAGTGTTTCCAGATTTCAGGATAATCTCCTGGTTTGGTAACTGATTTCTTTCTATCTTGTTTTAAGGCTACATTGACAGTGTTTTTCAAAGTATTTCCAGATGACTTTACTCCTTACAGCACTGTTGAGATATAAAGTTATGGTTTTTTTTTTTCTTTTTTTTTGTGAAAGGAGGATTCCCTTTTATCTTGTGTTCCTTCAATGAGTAGAAAAGCATAAAAGAATTTGAAGTAAACTAAGTCCAAGAGGTAGATAAAGGAGAGCCTGATGAACTGTGGTGTGTTTGGAAACCAGTGGCAATACTGCCTATCTTATCTGTATGGATAATACAAACAATAGAATGACCTATTTTTATGGCCTGACCTTTAAATCTTTTCCTATGGCCAAAAGTTACTTTGAACTACTAACAGTCACTGTTGGCAGTTATTTTCTAGGTTTAAATGTTTCAGATGAGACTCTGGACTCTTTTTCTTTTTCACCCCGTATTATGGAGCAGTGGCTGTTGCTGGGCATGCAAGGTCATGGCTGAAATGCCATTGCTTTAGGTGTCTGCACTCAGTTATTTTCATTTGCTGGTGAGGACTTGAGACTAGCCAAGCAATTAAACTAAATGTAAAAACAATTTTGATGGCTCGGTGGTTTCCTCCTGAGAGTGTTATCCTACTTGGCCGAACAGCTGAACAGACATTGTGCTGCTTATATTCAATCTGTGTAATGGGCATTTCTGGGTGTTCCTAGAAATTAGGGAGATCAAAACATGGACAGAAGCTTCTCACTTTGGTTCCAAAGCAGTGCAGACATGGAGTTCCTTGGTACAAATGAATGACACTTCTGAGATGGGTTTGGTTACTGACAAGTTTTCACACAATAAAAAAAAGGACAAGGTTTTGTGAGTGAGAGTGATGGCTATACAACTTCAAAATTATTTCTGCTGGTTAAAAAAAGATGTCTAAAGGTATTTCAATAAAATAGGCATTATAATAAGTTCATAATCATTCAGATGGCAATGAACTAATGGCAATTAAATTAATTTGAATGCTCTGGGTGTGTGTTTCGCTTTTTTTGTTTGTCTTTGCATATATAACTGCATGCCATGAGGGACCTCCAGGTCTCCAGCAATTTTAAGAGCAGTCAGAGCAGTAGATCTTCCATATTTTAAAGTGGGAGCTTTAACTCATATTTCTCTTCCACCGTCAACCAGTAATGCAGTTGTGGGAATATCTCCCTCATGTCTGTGTGTGTGACAATGACCCATGAAATGACACCCATGATGGCAACAGAGGCACAAACAGAAGAGGTCACTAGAATGATACAAACAGTAAAGATGGAATTGTTATGACATGCTCGTGAATGAACTTAAAATTTCACATTTCAGGCACAAGTATGTCTTCAGACTGCAGTCTTTCTTTATAAAAATCACAAGTGCAGAGCTAAACAGTGTTCACTCCTGATGAGAGTAAACAGCATTACACTTTCATAGCAAGTGATTTAAACCCATCCTAATTCAAGCAGAACAAGAACAACATAGTAAAGGATGAAATGTCAATTGTTTCTCCATGTGGAAGGCCAAAGATCACAGAAAAATGGAAAACTGCATTGCAAATGAGGGAAGTGTTTCTTAGTTTTGAAGTAATAGATCAAAATATCAGTAATACTCATGCTGGCTCCTGAAATCTGGACTGTGCTACTTAGGAAAGCAGAAATGATCATAAACCAAGTAAAAAAAAAAACACTTGAAAATATATTTCTGTCTTCATTTCTGTGCAACTAAGAAGAATTTTCTAGAAAGGTCTAGATTCACCCCCTTTTTCAAAAAAGGATTGTAAATGTCTGTAAAATCAATGAACAGTGCAGTGGGAAAAGTTTTCTTTCAGTCTGCCTTCATTTTTGGGTGCCTAGCCCATGTTCTCCATAGGATGATTGTCATCAGGACATTTTGATCTTGTTTTCTGCCTTTTTCCAAGATACCTTATGCTCTGCTAATAGCTATTTTTCCCCCAAACATGATAGTTGCTCACAGCTGCTATCCCTATCCTTTGTGGATGCTTGGCAGCCCCTCTTCTGTCATGCTGAGAACAAACACCTGGTCCTATAACTGAGAGGCTACTGGGGCCTTTGGAAGAATGACAACTAAGCACCAGCTGTTCTCACTAAAAGAGTTCATCCATTCCTCTCCTCATCATCTCCTGAAATGTTTAAAGGAAAAAAAAAGATGACCAGGAGTAGGCTGAAAAAATTGTTGCCCAGAACAGGAGTACTTCAAATCCTAAAGACTTTGTACTCCATGTGATTGGAAAGACTGGGTGAAACTGCTTTCTTTTGTTCTAGTTCTTATACAATTCCTATTCCTACAATGCTGGAAAATATTTGCTGCAGTTTAAACTTTCCCTAAAATACATCACATTTTTAACTCCCATCCCAATCATAAGCATGCCGATCCTGTCAGGACAGATTCGCAGGAAAAGGGCCAAGGATGCTGTGTTAAGTCATAGTTAATAGCAGCTCAGGCCTCAACTTGAAACTTCAGGAAAATTTAATTACACTTTTTGGGTTCACTGAATTGATTTTATCTGCTTGCTAATATCAGCTAGTTGACTTTATTTTATCAAACATAGAAAAAGAAAAGAACACCCCAAAGTAGAGAGATATGATAACTCTCTTACACTCTGTAGCTGTAACTATTTCACAGTTCACTTGTCCAGTGAGATTATGAGGCAGCTGCTACATCAGCTGGTTGCCTTCTTTCTATCATGGAGCATTCAACACCTTCACAGTTTGATCTTCTCAAGGTGCTGCCAGGTACCAAGCCCTTATCTAAGCAGCAACTTGTCAAATGTTTGAGCTGTTTCTCCTCTGACACCTATTCTTTACTTCCTGCACTCCTGTCATGTTTGGTTAGCTACTCCCTACTCAACAGTTATTCCTTGCTGCCCTTTCCCTAATTGTTGCTTACTCAGTGGCCTGTTCTATCTAATACAGTTTTACCAGTAATTTCTGGTAATTCATCTCTTTCAATACAAACGCTGCTGGGGGTTGACACAGCTTACACAACATCACTATTCCAACTTCCACTGCTTTCCTGGAAATTCTGAAGTAAAATATCCCACTTCTCTTTTTTCCACAACACTACTGAATTGCTGCTTAAGGTGAGCATTTACCTCAGAATTAGACTTGTGAGCTGGCCTGTATTTTTTGATATCCTTACAGCTCCAGATTTTTCTCTGGTTAGCTGTGGACCTCTTTTTCAGTAACTACCAAACACAATAAAATAGGTCATGTTAAAAAAGGTCATGTTTCATCAGTTGCTTTCATTTATCTTCCTTTCTCTCCATCACAAATCCACAGAGCTGTTTATGGTCTCTGAAAATCTCCTGTGATTTTCTTTTAGGATCCAACCATCAGGCTTAATTGAGAATGCAGAGTTTCTGCTCTGCAGGTGTAGGACTATAGCAGTGTATGGAATAGGATGAACCCCACTCTCTAATCCCAGGATTAATTTTAAGTGTGGAATTCTGCCTTTCTCTTAGAATTATTTGTGCTATTCAAAATTCAGAAGACATCTGACACAAAAGTAAGTTTCTATCCAGTAGTAGCTAGAAAAGCAGCATCAGAATAAAGTAAAAAGCCGTGAGATCCAGGCCATACTCTCTGACTTTGTCATTAATCTCAATTTTAATTAATAGGGGGAATACCTACACTAAGAATAGAAGTAGAAATTGTTGCTTAAAATATAGAAAAGTGAGCAAGGAAGGAAATCCACTTCAAATGGATAAAACAACCAAGGAGGAAAAATCTTGATTTTAGGAAGATTTAGCATGGTAATTCACAGCTGCATCTGACTTGTATAGCAAGCTGTGGGCAACCAGCAAAGTTAGTCAGTTTAAGAGAAATGGAGTTAACAGCACTTAACCACCACTTTCCTTTAACAGCTCAGTGTCCTAAGGTAGCATCAGGAAAAATTGCCCCAGCCATGTGGTATCACAAAGTGGTGGTTTGCCATCCCACTGACAGTCAGCACAGCTTGATCTGATTAGCAGTGGTGACATTGTTCACTGAGGAGACACATTCATTTTTGGAAGTCATTAGACTTCTCCAAATTTGTGTGGCCTGGGATGTTCTGGGGAAATTGTCTTTGCCTTCCTGGAAAAAGAGTAAGTACTTACTTCTCATAAAATTCCATAAGGGTCTCAGTGTCTCCATTTACTGCTGTGATGTATCACAGACCTATTTGGTGCTCCCTCTCAAAGAGTCTCAAACCTTTAATGGATTAAGATATTTACAGTTTATCACACAGAAATAAATTCCCTCTCTCTCTTCAAACTCAGATCTTACTGCAGGTTATCAAACACCTGGCTGTTTTCAAATGCCACCCTCCTAGTGCTGTTAGCTGCATGCACTATTTCATTCCTTTTTTTTCTTAGTAAGAGATAATCTTCAGTTTCTGTGGATCTATTTTCTTTATGTGGGCTCTGGACTGCACATGTGGTAAAGAACACACCTTCGAAGTGAGAGCAGGGTTTTTCTGAGCAAAGGCTGGCAAATATGAGCTCCATATTCACAGTAATGGTCAGTGATGTTCTCTACCTCAAACAGTCCTCCTTTCCTGAGAAATCTCCTTATCATGCACATGCATTATATAAAGGCATTGACTGGATTCACCTTTTTCTTGGTGTCAGTTTTCTGTAATAGCCATGGGCTATGGACAATAACCGTGACAATGGCAGCTGCTTCTGTCTTTCTTGAGAAAGCACAAAAGCCCTGGACTGCCCTCACTCCAGCCCTGATGGAGGGAGAACCTCAGGGCATGAGCTCAGTGTGGAGGAAGACTTTTTGGATTAAAAAAAATATATTTTGTGGACTGCTGTGTGCTGTTTTTGTGCTATGGAAAAAATAGCGACAAGAGAGTTTCGTTACCTCTGAGGGTGCTGATGTTTGACAATGGATAGACCTGATCAAGAAAAAGCTTCACACACTTTATACCATTTTTCTAGCTGCTTTATTATGCTGAAGCAGCCGAGTCTTGCTCAGAATCTGGTATCTTGCAAGCAGTGTACTGAAATGCATTTGAATACAGTATTTATAGAGCAGATACTGTTGAACAGAACATTCACAAATGGATGCAGCTACCATTTTTCCAGGGGTGCCTTGTAGCTTCTGCAGGGTGACAACCACATTCTCTGAAGATCCACCCCAGAACAAATTATTTAAGCCAGTTTCTTGTTGGCCCTTGCACTAGAGAGTGCTGTGTTCAGAATGAGAGTCTGACATTCAAGATATTTGGTATCATTTGTTCAAAGGACAAGCATTGAATCTTGTGGTCTGAAATGAGTAATGGTAGGCTGAGGCACTGAAGTGAATAGGGGTTTGGTAAACATTCCTTGCAAGGAAATAATTTTTCTGGTACACCCGTGTGGGCGCCTTGAATGTTTTAGTGAAGATCTGTTTGAAGCAGGCAGTAATAGGGAAGGAAGCATGCTGAAAATTTCTCAGAGGTATAGAGAGAAACTGTCTCATATGATGTCATTAATGGCTTGTGAAATGGAGTTTGGTGTTTAAGTAAAGCAATTCTGGCTGAGCTATATATATTTAAATTGGTTGCTAACTTAGCTGGGAAGAAAAAATATCTCCTTAAAGATGTTTTCCATTCTTCACAAAATCTTGCCTTTTCTTCAGCACACTTGACTTAATTGAATTTCTAAGAGTAATAAATACATTTTGTCGAAGATGTGAGACTTAATACCCATTTGAAGCTAAGTTATATTTCAAGTATGAACATGCAGTATGGCACAAGTATTTTAACTGCATCTCCTAATTTGGAGGAAATACTGTTAATGCCTACAATGAGTCTGGTCGCTCTTATAAACTGATACTTATCTAAAGCAAATAATCACTGGTATGTACATTTGGCTAGTACTAACCATGAATCTGAACATGGATTTCCCTGGAGTAATATCTAGGATGAGCACCACTTCAAGCTTGATGTCTTCTAGAAAGATCTTTGTTTGATATGTGCAGCAAGGAAGTTTAACACACTCACTCGTGGTATTCTCACAAAAATGTAACTCTTGATCAAGTCTTGCCAGCATGACCTTGAATTCTAAATTATGAATTTGTTTTACACTATTCCTTGCAGAGATGACACTTAACTCATTAATTTCTCTGCATTCCCTCTTTGCAAGACATTTTTTACTAAAGGACGAACAATTTTATTTGCCTACTTATTATCTTGATTTACAGGTTGCTTATATAGATCACAGACTGTCTCTGTTTAGGGCATTAAAATTTATCACTTAGGTGCAGCAAATAGCTACAAGTGTGTGGCTGTTTACTGTCCTGTAAACGATCCCATTTTTCACAGCAGTTAGATTGAGCCAGGGGGATGTAACCCCTGGATGCCACATGCTTTCCACGGTAAAACCTGTTAACAGAACTCAATTACCTGCTTTTGCCTGCCCTGAATAGCTGCAGCAACAGCAGTAATATCCAGCAGCTGCTTAGTATGATGATGTTTGTGTTAGAAAAAAGGGAAAAGGAAGAGGAATTTTGGGTAGACGCAAAAAAAGCATCTTCAAATGGGTTTCTTTTACCTCTAGCTGTGTTTTGCAAGTTTACAAGCACAGGAGTCTTGACAAACACATTTGCATGAAATATATGTTGAGTTTTGCTTGGAGGCCAGTGTTTCCTGCACTCCTTACTCTGAGTCCCCCTGAGCAATATAAGCAGGGATGAAGTCACTACTGCTCATCTTCTGGTCAAAATCAAACGGTTCTGGTCAATGGTTTTCTCTCTGTAACCTTTATAATTACTCTTTCACAAATTCATTGCTAAATTTCATTTGTAGAAAGTCTCTTCTTTTCATTTTGCTTGGCCTTAAGTGCTAGTATTTCTGCAACAAGAGGCTAGGGACCTTGGTAAGCCCCAAGGAAGAGAGGATTTTGTTTCAGGCTGGACAAAAAGAGCAAATATAAGGCCACTCACATGTATTCTTTCTTGTATTCTTTGTGTCACCCTTCTTCATCATAAAAGATGCATCACTGCACATTAACCCCAAAGCTTTTTTTCATCTCCATCCTTCCTACATGAGAAACTGAGAGAATTGTCTCAGGATGTCCAGGGAGAGAAAGTAAAAGGCGTGGTCAAACTATCACCCTCTAAAAGGACAATTCATTCGCTTTTTTCTTTTGGACCTGGAGTTGGCTCTCGGACTCTTACTTTAATCATGTACGACATAAACCTTTCGGGGATTGTAATAATATCTTGCTGCTGCTTACCCAGCAGATTTAGTTTCTCATTCATTTGATGAAATACTGTATTTGTTGAACTTACCTGTGACTGTTTGACTGGGTGCTGAGGCTATAAAAACTGCTTACCTACACTTAATAAATAGCATTTGCAGTCATTTTACAAGTATCTCGGCTATTTAAGTCTTGCCTTTTGAATATTGTGGCTATGGAACAAACAAATCTGAATTTCCCTTTAAAATTTCATCAAAGGCATGGTTCTCAAAAGTCACTAGTTTTTTGACAGACCATGAGTGCCATCCACAGGATGAAATTCATATTTTATGCCAGTATGTCTTTGTTACTTTAGCTGGAAAAAAAATAGTTTTAAAAAAAAGAAGGAAAACCAGCAATTTACTTTTGATGCCACTTAAAATTTACACTGTAACCAAACAGGAAAACCTTTCTCTTTCTCTGTTGGAATTGACTGACAGAAAAATATATTATTTAGATCTTTAGATGGTTGATAATTGATTTCTAACAGTTTGTAAAAAATTAATGATACAAATATAGCTCAGCTATGTTGGGGTTTTTTTAAGACTGTCCTATGGTATCGACACACAACATACTTCTTCTGTATTCTTTGAAATCACTAGGGAAAATATCCTTTTGACCAAAAAAGCAGCTCATTGGACAATAAAACCAGGAAGTTGTGCAGGTCTGGATTTTCTAGCTAAAATGATAGCATATACAGCCAGTTTCCCAAACTAAGTTGATATTCTCAGAAATAACTTCTTAAATAGAAAAAAATTCTTCATGTATATTCTGTTATTGGCTCTAACACTGCATTGCGAAACTTGAAAATAAAGAAATTATGGCAATTTTGTGATATGTAGGTGGAAAAAAAATCCACTCTCAAATAGAGGGGAATCTGCAACTAGAAAGGAGTATGCTTATCAACAGATAACTGTACAGAAACTATAAAATTGTAAATTCTCTGTCACATCTTTCAAAATACCTGTGAGTTATTATTTCCTTGAATACTTCATACTGTGAGTCCGCATACAGAAATTACTAAAAACTACAACGTTTTCAACGTAAGAAACCATTGAAGTGCAGCTTCATGATATCTTTGGCCAGCGTTAGTATCCACAGTGACAAAATCAGGCTTTGGTAGGGAGTCACAAATTATTTTTAGTGGTCCTCTGCCATCAGTGGTATTGGTACCTTAGTTCTGGAATGTCTGGCCTGAAATTTTTTTGAGCCTTCTGCCATTAGTTGCAATGAAGCAAAAGATGGACAGCTGCTCAAGGTCTCCTTATTGTCAGGAAAAGTTTTCCTTGTCTTCTCTTTTCCCTGTTCTCTATCCGCCAGTAGTGTTTTCTATGCCTGTTATGATTTGCCAACTCATTCCAACACACTTTCTCTCCTCCCCTCCATGCCATTTGTCTGTTTTACTGTCTTTCCTGTCCCTGCTAAACACAAGGCTGTGCTGCTCTGAAGTGTGTATGAAAAAATAATGAATGACCTCAAGTCAAAACCTACTGAATCTGTTAATTCCTTTGACCTTGAATGTACTTTATATCTTGGTACAATTGTTAACACAGTAAGTGTAACAATCTGCCCACTGTCCAGATCTTTCCCATATTCTATGCTTTTTGTGTAGCTAGGTCAGGCACATTTTCTTTCCAGTCCACAAAATGCATTCCGAAACGTTCCAAAACAAAAGTGATTATGATCTAGCCATCATTTTGTTTTAAGAAGAGATTGGTTTGATTTGGTATTTTTGGGAAAGCTGTGCAGGGGAAGCGAAAGACCAGTAAGCAGTTCAGATGCCCAGAATAGCTTGCAAAATTAACCTTCCATGATTAATTAACTGTTGCGGTTTGACACTGGTTAAGTGCCAGGCACCACAAAAAGCTATTCACTTACTTTCCTTTGCTATATCTGAGCAGAGGAGGGGGGAATTTTCATGAGTTGAGATAAGGGTTAGGGGAAAAACACTAAGGCAAAACAGGTTCAAAACTTAAACAGTATAAAGAAGATTTATTATTGACAGAATTAAAAGTAAAAAGGATAATGAAAACCAAAGCAAACTTTCAGAACGCCTTTTTCTTCCAGTCCCTCCCTCTTTCCACCAACCGCACAAAGAAACAAACATGGGGTTTTGGTCAGTGTTTCACTTCTCAAGAGTCTTTCTTTAAGGAAAAAGGTTTCTTCTGCTGTGCCGTGGGATCCTTCCAACAGGAGAGAGCCCTCTGCGAACCCTTCTAGCACGGTTTCTACCTCCACAAACAACAGCCCGCCCAAACCTGCTGCAAAGTGAAATCCCTCCCACAGGTCAAGCAGTCTTCCCACAACTGCCTAGCCTGGGTCATTTTAGTTCATGGGGTTTAGTCTCTTAAGGATGAGCTGTTCTAATTTGGAAGCAAAGGCTCTCTTCTTCGATCTCTAAAAGTAAGGGTCATCTCTCTCTGTTCAAATTCTTTATTAGATCATGTTATAAATGAAACAAGCCAATGTCTATAATAAAAATGGAACAAATTTATTTATAGGAAATTTGGCAGAGTTTTGGATAAAAAGCCACAATGCAGGGAAAACAGCTCCGAGCCCGGGGTGTCGGCAGCTGGGTGACAGACACCTGACAGGGTGTCAGAGAAGCTCTGTTCATACTGAGGTCTCGGAGTGGTGAGTTTTTATACAGTTTATTTCACTGGAGGCAACTCTGTATTCAGAGTCCAGAGTCTAAAGATATTTAATTTGGTTTTCTTAGTTATTCCAGCAAAGAACAATGTCCTTCTGATGAGGAGATGGGGTCTTGATGAAATCTTGTCTCCTCCCAGGAACAGATTGATGGTCCTGATATGTTGTAGATATCTTATCGTGGTGAGAATGGCCGGATGATTTCTCCCAAGATGGCCCATCTCCTGCTAAACCAGTTTTCAGTTATGATAATGTGCTTCTCGGAAATCCTTTAGTTGAGAGAAAATTCCACATTCTTATGGAACCTGCTCCCCAGTGAATGTGGTTTCACCATGCTTTGGATTTTAAACAGACATATTCCATACATGTGTTTCAATATTAGACAGGTATAAACTTTATAGGCTCGACTTAAACATATATACATAACAGATCACAACCTCTCAACATCTACGTGCATCTACTCCTCTTCATGGGCTGCACGCAGATCTCAACACCCTGCCGTGCACCTCAGGAATTACAGGGAAACAGTTTGTTGTATTATAGTCCTCGCCATGGCTTGCAGGAGAATATCAGCTCCGGCACTTGGAGCACCTCCTCCATCTCCCTTCCCCCACCGATCTCGGTACCACCATGTTGGCCTTCCTCATGTGACCTCACTTTTCCTTTTTCCCTGACTTGGAAAAAAATTAGCATCTATAAGTTGCGGCTAAGAGGTGGATCTCGTCCGGGCTCCGCATCGGGGAAATACTCTCCATGTCTCTCGCTGCCGGCCTCATGGTGCTTCCGCCGGGCTGTGCCCAGGCCACGCCGGCCCCGGACGAGCCCCGGCCGCACAGTCCCGGCCTCGGGAGGGTTCCAGCCGGCGACTGCTCACAACACCGGGAGGCCCTTCCCCCCCAGCGTCCCTCTCCAGGAACGGGCCCGGGGTGCCCCTCACCTCCCGTCGGAGGGGAGCAAGAAAAAGAGAACTTCTCACGGTTTTTCCTTTCTTACATATGTCATCACAGAGGCATTGCCAGCTTGTCTAATTGGGCTACTCACTTGCCCATCGTCAGGGCTTTCAGCGATTGGATCTGTGCCAGACACAGAAGTTTCGAGCAGCTCTTTTTTTTTTTTTTCTCTCTCTCTGCCGCCACAGACCAGGTTCTTGTTGAACCAACACATTAACCTTCTGTGCTCTCAGCTGAAAGTAACACTGAATGGGATGGGATTATTTAAGTGCAACTCTACATACACATAGAAATGGAGTTATTAGGACTGATACAGTAATATATAGTCCAGACAGTCTGATTCCCAGATGAAACTGCAGGAATGGTGTTTTCATATTGGTTTATTAAGCAAGAATGGAGAAGAAATCCCTGCTGGACTCGTGATCTTATTCTACAGAGCAGTATTTCAGTATATCCCCCCTGAAAAGTGTGAACCAGAAATTTAGGCTATTTTTATTTGTCAGACTGCTGGTTACTATTGCACAGGTCAGTGCTTAAATAATGTATCACGTAAGGGTTATTCTCCCTTCTTCATTTCTGCATGTTCTTGTATCATGGGAGTCCTTTGTTTATGCCATTAATCTCTATAAATTTCACAGCTGAAAATGGAGAATAATCCTGACGTGTGGAGAAAAGGATATCTCAACAGTTTCAAGGTTGTTTTTTTTTTTCTGGGCTTCAGACATTTCTCAGCTTTTTATTTTGCCTTGAGAGAATCTCTATAATGTTTGCATGCTAGACTAGTGACTCCTCATGTCTGATTGTTTCTATTTACACCCTCTGCAGCCTTACTCTTCCATACCCAACTCTGCAAGAAACTCAGTTTGTTTAGAAGTATCAAGATCTGTGTCTTGCCATCAACATATATTAAGCAAACCAAAACATCCAATTTTCTCTACATTTTCCTGTGTTTATCATTATTGACAGTATCACACTTGGCCTGAAGCTTTTTATAGCTCTAAAGCTTTTTCTGTATTGTCACAGCATTCCTACAGTGGAATTTTGGCCAATCATTAAAGATGCAAAAAACTCCAGTAATTTAGGTCACGGTTAACACAGATAAAACAACCATTCCCAGAAATAGGTACCTCTTCCAGGATCATAGTGGGAGGCTAGAAAAAGAAAAATATAACTGTTCATAGATGCTAGACCTAAATCAAAGGTGCTGTGAGATACCCAGAGAAGCTGTGGCTGCTCCATCCCTGGCATTGTTCAAGGCCAGAACACTGATCTAGTGGAAAGGGAGTTGGAACTGAATGATCTATAAGGTCCTTTCCAACCCAGGTCACTCTATGAAGTTTGTGTAGGGGCTAAGAGAACAACATAGCTTCTA
The DNA here is from genome assembly GCA_013399195.1 of Dicrurus megarhynchus. NCBI lineage: Eukaryota > Metazoa > Chordata > Aves > Passeriformes > Dicruridae > Dicrurus > Dicrurus megarhynchus. The sequence continues at coordinate 292,236 of VXAD01000363.1, read as the reverse complement.
CTATGTCACCAGTACACACTAAAAAAATTTGCTATAATTTTAGCATACAGAACATAAACACTAAGAATTCTGCCACCTCTGAGTTTCTAAGCAAGTCATATTTATTGCCTGATGGAATACTGATGTGATGAGAGGTCATGCTCCTTTCTGAAATCCCATTAGTAACCTGTGTACTGGGGGAGAGCTCCAACATTATTTTTAAATTTGGCCACCTTAGAAATTCTTGCCTAAGATATCTATAAAAAATACAAATCTCAGGCCTGCCCTAAAAATATCAAATTCACTCTGAGCTGGTGGTCTTTACTGGAAACAGATTACAAATGGTGGAGGAGGTATGATTTACTCAGACCTCTATTTCAGGACGGCTCACAGCATTATGGAACAGAAGTGCTGATCACTTTTGGAAGGTCTCATTTGAGAATTAATCTTCAAAAGTGTCCTTCCCAAACCTGACAGGGGAGATGAGCCCAGTGAATTTTATGAAATAAGGTCAGGGACTGCTGGGGGATGTTCTAAGGCTGCAAGGGATTGCCATCTTTGCTCACAGGCTTTAAAGCTGAGTAATTGAGCAGGAAAAGTAAAAAAAAAAAAAAAAAAATAAGCCCACTAGGCCAAGGACAGATTTATTTACTCTACAGACAGTGCAGAGCATGGTGCATTATAAGCATGTTTAACAGGTTGCTTGGGAACCATCTCAGACTTTTATAACATGATATGACAACCTTTGCTCAAATACGTTCAATACCAGCCTGGATGCAGCTGTTCTAAGGGCTCCTTATCTTGCTTTTCCACCTGGTCTATGAATGCAGCAATCATTAACAACTTTACTGACCCCATGGCTAGCAATGATAACTAATAATTAAGTTAATATGAACATTCATAGTATTATTATTTGTCCTAATCACAATGCCATGTGTGCACCAGAGGAATGTGAGGTCCTCTTTCAGTGAACATTATTGTCACAGTCCATTTGAATATCTCAAATTTAGAGAACAGTGGTCTCTGTAAATTAAGTTTTATTTTATGAACTCATTAGCAAAAATAGAACCAAGCAAGACAAATATTGCCTCAATTCCCTTTGTACAGACTCACATGTCTATGAGCAAAATGGTTCCCTAGACAATGGTGAGAGTGCTCATTCTTCATCTTCCTCCCATGCATCACTCTGGGAAGAACAAAAACGTGGGCAGTCCAGCTGCTGCTGGATCTGCTTCAAAAGCTTTTTGTCAAAGAATCATGCAATCATGGTTAAAAAAGACCTCCGAGATCATCGAGTCCAACCTTTGACTGATCACCAGCTTGTCAACCAGACTATGGCACCAAGTGCCATGTTCAGTCACTTCTTGAACACCTTCAGGAAATGGTGACTCCACCCTGAGCAGCCCATTCCCATGTTTAAAAACCCTTTCAGTGAAGAAATTCCTCCTTATGTCCAACCTGAATCTCTTCTGGCACAGCCTAAGGCTAAGCTTGAGGTAAGCCAATGTATTTATAAGTTTCATCTTGGAAGTTTGGTCTGTACCACATCCATTATTTACTGGATTCTGAAGAAACATCCAGACAATTGCTGTGCAAGAGGGCAGGAGGTGATACCCTCAGGAGAGGGTGAGCTGAGGGTGATAACAGCTGCAGAGTGGCCTCTACTCCTTCCCATGCATTGCATCCCTAAGACATGTTGTTCTGGCTTTGACCAGAGCATCCATCAGGTCTTAGCACGAGGAATGTGTCAGGCCAAAACAGGAGCAGGAGATGAGCCAACAGTCAGAGTTATGCAGGCATGAATTCAAAACTTCCAGAATAGTCAAACTGATTGTTGGGTATTACAATGTAATCTTTATTCAAAGAAGAATTCAGAAGGGCACTCTGTTCTTCAGTAGAATGCATCGGAGGGTCTGTATAAAATGTATTAACCACAAATGCTAAAGGAATGCAACATAGTCACCACCCTCTTCAAAGTCAAAGACATTCAAATTCACTATTCTGTAACTGAGATATAGGGACTGGCCCAGGAAATTCTGTCCCAGGAAAGCTGGAATGACAGCTGGTGGATGACTGCTCAGAACTTCTGTGAAAGGAGCTTCAGGCATCTGCTGCCATGGGCAAAGCCAACATGCATTTTCTTCATGGACTGATTACTTATCTTTATAAGAAAAGTACAACTTTCATATTCCTTGACTGCATTTGGAAGACTCTCTCAGAAAGTAATATTTCAGTACAGAGTACCTGTTTGCATTTATATGGATGAAAGACTTATTTTTTCTTGCACTTGACACAGGCTGGTCAAAGTAAATATTCTTTGCATAGCTAATGGTAGCCCAGTAAGTGATCTTCCTGTCAGTGAAGGATTCCTTCATGGATTACTTGGATTCCTTCATGAGATGATTCTGATGGGAGAAAAAAACACAGAGAAAAGGGAGAGAATGTTTTCCCAAGTTAAATAAGAGAAATGAAAATTAATATTCTTTTTTTCCAATTTGAGCGAGTTTATTTTTCTAGATTCGTAATTGGCTCTATGTGCTAAATCTTGTCTCCTGAAGACTTTCTTCAAAAAGGTGATATAATTTATCATTTTCCATATGTACATCTTCTGGATCCACTCAGTCAGGAGTAGGCTGATTGTGGAAGCTGTTCCTGCTGCTTTGCAAAAGTTACTGTGGTAAAAGGATATGAAATATTTTCTTTTCATTCTACTTTTAGCCATTAACTTTAGCAGAAATCAACTTTGCAATATAAATTCAGGTGTCTCTGGTGTTTTCTTAATTTTTCTTCTAATTTCTAGAAAACATCAGAGTGAGTTGATATTCTAATCATTACCCCAGTAACTAAAATAGACATCGTTTATACACGGAACAGACTGTTTTCTTACTGAGGCCAAGAAAACTTCTTCGGACAGCCTCAGGTAACCTGCTTAGAACTATCAGTGATATATTTTTCTTCTGGGTATTATTTGCATTGCTCCGTCCATGGAGTGCCCTCGGCCTGAGAGGGGCTGGACTGGGTTCCCACTGCCCAGCCTGTCTGAGCTCCAGCTCTGGAAGTGCCACTAGGGAAGAGGATGCAGCCTCTGGCAGATCCTGGGCGATACTGGGGGGCTGTAGGGCAGCTTTCACCCTTTCTCTGGGAGCAGGGGAAGGGCAGCAGGTGAGGCAAAAGAAAATCTACCATCAGCTTCCTTCTCCTGAAAAGTCTTTGGGATGCTGATGCCACTCTAGATCTCTCTGCTTCAATAAAATTGTCCCAATGGACTGTAGCAGCCAGAGAAAAGGTGAGCATAACACAGAGAGGCACAGATAACTTGTAAGTCTTCCTGTACAGCTCTTAATTTTTTATAGTGAGTGAGTTTTTTTATTTACCAGTTTGAACTATGTGTTAGTGTTTTGTAGCTGTAATAACTACTGCTTCATTTGCATTTATGTTAAGATTTTTATTAGGCTAACAAGAAATTCTTGGCTCTATGTTTAATGTGTAGTCTCCTCCACCCATCACCTTAATTTTAATGGTGTTCAGTGCTATTCACACTGAAGCTCTGTGCAAGGCAATAAGCAAAAATGATTTACATGCCTATTTTTAAGTCACAGCAAACTCTGAGGCAAAATCAAGGCCTAGCACAACAAACACAAGAAGTGATGAAGATGGGAAGATGAGTACACATGAAAATGTAGAAGAGTTTATGTGCAGAAGCTACAGCTGTAACAGCAGATTACACCAGCCTCCATTGCAAGAAAAATTAAGCCCTAATTTAAATGAAGAGTTAGAAAAAGGTGCAAGGAGATACCTTAGTTACAGAGATGCTCTTTATAAGCTGACAGCTATTTTTCTTCTTATTTTTCTTCAAATGCTCTTGTTGACCATGTCAACAGCATCTGAGATATCAAGGTCATTTTGAAGGTGATTCGTGGCTATTTAGCTCTCTATCCTCCTTGCTCAAAGGTTAAGAGAAGTGAGCTGAGTTTCCTTATTTACTGATTATTTGCAGTCTGTCAGCTTAAAACCCTGTCAGGTTCTGTGCCTCAATTATTATTCCCCTGATGAGGGAAATTTTAATATCTTTTGCTAGATGCCGTAAAGAATAAGACCTTCCATCTTTTTAGCTTGCAGATAGTTGTTTATTAAGTCTTATCAGAGAGATGTGCCCATAGCCAGGCTTTAGACATAGCACAGAGCAAAGAATGCCAAGAATGGCCGCTTTATCTTGATTACACACTCTTTTTAAAGGTAAATCTTCCAATTAAAACTTAAAACTAAAGATATTTTCTTTTTTCTACCAATGCTCAATAATTCACCTTGTCACGTCAGAAGGAATTGCGGAAATCTTCATCCAATCATTCCAAACTACCTCTACTGCAGAATATGGAGTATTAGAAGAAGAAGATCTAAAAGACAACTATTATCCTCCATTTTGAAGTTTTTTGCTTTTATCTATTTACTATATTAACAACCCTAAAAAGTCTAGGTCTTTCACCCTGTGACAACCTTACATAATATCCCATCACCTAGTTCACACCAGTGTAAATTTTAATTCTTCCCAGAGAGTATATAGATTTCTCCATGGACAAAGGTCAGAAATGCTGATGTACAGGGGAGTTTTTATACTTAAAAACAGGCAGAGCAATATTCTCTGCATTCTGGACTCCAACATCACCCTTTAGCAGTAAGAAAATGAAATAGAATAATTCCTTGTCTATCTTTCTCCTCATAGTTTCTGACTATGGTCCAGCATTATGAAAACATCCAAATGGAATTTGTTGGGGAGCTAACAATCAGTGAACTTGAAGACACAGTAATCTTATTTGAAGTGAGCTGAGGATGTGGGGAGGAGGCTGGAAGGTGACAATATAAAACTTCTGGGATATGCACCAAGTTGAATTTTGAGCCTGGTCATTACCATGCAAAACTTGTCCTAATTTAATATTAGATCAGATCTGCCTCTGCAGTTGTGAGAAGTGCAAGAGGTGCCAATACAGACTCAATAAATCTAGAGAGATCCTTTCAGTTATCCCACAGGGAAGTTACAGGTTCAGTATCCAAATCCTTTAAAAAATGGTGATATAAGCGAGAGTGAGTGTTAAACAAGAAACAGGAAAATGTAATCAGAGTAAAACTGGATTCCCTGATCTTTATTTGAGAAAATACTCCCTAGAAACAATTTTTCAAGAAGCAATCTAATTTGGCAATTAAACTAAAGAAACTAACTAAATAGGACTATCATTTCACAAACAGGACATCCTCACTCTTATAATTAATTTCTTTTTTTGAAACCTATGTGACTGGATGAGAGTTTCAGGACCATTATTCTTTCCCCAGGACAGCTATCATTCTCTTCTGCCTAGAAATAATGATCCACACATAAATCTCCTTTGACATATTCAATTTTATTTCCCATCTATAGCTGTTGTTGAGCTTGCATGGACTTTGTGAAAAATCCTGTAGAAAAGAGTACATTAAATTGTGCATAAAATCACCACCATGCTGGAGATGTACCATCTTAGAAATCCTTGCAGGATATTTCTGGGTTTTGTAAAAAAGGTTTCCATGAAGAAAAATTTTTGAACCTTTATTTTTCAGTGCTGAAATCCTGAATAATTATAATCCATTGTACCCCCTTCACACATTTGAAGTTGATTAAATAGCAATATTTACACAGGTAAAGCTGGACCTAAGAAATGCTTGTCTCATCTTAATGAGAGCAGTACTGAGGGTGAGAACAAATGCTAATAAAAAGCATCTCTATTTTTCTGAATAAAAACCGCAACATCTTTTACTCCTTTTTTTATCTTTCTTAAAGTTTTCAACAAAAGTAATCTAAATTAATTTTTGTTTGTATACTACTTTGTGTTCAAGGATTTGAATAAAAAATTACTCTTGCAGATACATAAACGTGTGTGTTGCTGAAAGAGCCATGCCTTAGGAGCCATCTGGAATGCATTGCTTTTCCTGATCTTTTTAGGAAGAGGCAATCCTTTTATCAAGAAGCAGAATTGTTCTAGCATAGTCTGTGTGATCATCAGTTTCCAAGTGAATGAAAGAACGAAATCAGAGACATAAATGTATTGCTTGAAGAATAAGTAGAACAATTTCTGATAACTGCAGTTTTTCTCAGAAACAATGCTTGTTTGCAGTGGTTTTCTAAAATTTCATAACTTCTACCGTAATAAAAAATCAGCAAAGCTGTCTCTCCGGAGCATGAAATCAAGCCTGTCATTTTCAGAAATAGAGTTTTTTTTTAAAGTTTTTCTTTTTTATGTAATTTAAACTGAGATCTATTATTTCTATCAAAGTTGCATAGGCTGAGTGTTGTCAAATCAGGGTGAAACTGTAAATTGTGGAAGCATCAACACAAAGCTTTCATGCGTACGTGGTTTCACTGATGTGTTATCTCCATCCAGAACATAACTTTGGGAAGGTTTCTGTGTGTTTTTCCTATCCTAAGCTGTCAGTGCAACACTAAGAGCAGCAGTACAGCTGCACTCTGTAGAGATGCCCCCTGAAACCCAGGCTTCTTATGCTTAATCTTTTTTCAATCCAAATAAAGGAGGAAAAATAGGGGATTTGGAAAGAGTAACACTGCCCTCCGGTGGGCGGATTGATCCTTCACAGAGGGAAGCCTTGGTTTTCCTTCAGTTCTTGGAATATTTAAAAAGAAGTGCCTAGAACTGTACCCCCAGCAAAACATGTGTGCTTGGATTGAAACTTTCAGGGTATGGTTCGAATATGAAAAATGAAAACCCTTTTATTTTTGGAGGGTTTGGTGTTTTGTGCATATGTGCATGGTGTTTTTGGGTTGTTTTTGTTTTGGTTTTGCCTTTTTTTCCCCCCAGAAATCTGTAAAATACTTCTATGCAAGATGAGAAATCACTGAAAAATCAAAGGGGAGTATATTTTTCTTTGATAACCTAAAATCACTATAATGTCAATAAAGGTGAGTTCACTTCTTTCATATCTCACTCGCTATCTCATGATTTCAACTCCAAATAAGCACTTACCATTAATCTGATTAAAACAAAATATTCTGGTTTTTGAGATCTTAATATTTTTGTTGTTGGACAAAGCACAATAAAGAGTAACTCAAATCAATAGCAAAAATATTTCTATTCGAAGCTAATCAGAAACAGCAAAAGAATAAAATGTATGTGCTTTAAATTTGCATACGTACAACTATGTTTACATAAAAATAATGTTGTTAAGCAGTTATTGCTGCTTAAATATAACTTTTCACCCTTTCACAGGCTTCCTTCCAGGTACCAAACCACTGATGGCAGCTTTCTGAGAACAGGTTTTCAAAAGCTTTGCTTTCACCTTGCAAAGCTTCATTATGATAAATTTGCATATAAAACAGAATCAGAAGTCTACTTAAGTCAAAGCATCTGACTGAGTCAATATAAAATCTTTGCTATCATGGAATTCTGGAATGCTTTGGGTTGGAAGGGACCTTAAAGATCATTTGGGTCCAACCCCCCCTGCCTTGGGCAGGGACACTTTTCACTAGACCGAGTTGCTCAGAGCCCTATCCAGCCTGGTCTTGAACACTCCCATGGATGGAGCAGCCACAGCTTCTCTGGGGAATCTGTTGCAGTCCCTCACCACCCTCACAGGGAAGATTTTTTTTCTAGTATCTAGTCTAAACCTGCTCTCTTCCTTTCCTAGGGAAAAGATTTGAAAGACATTGTTCTGAGTGAATTGTTTTTAAAAGGTCCATGTTCTAACACCTCTGTTTTTGTATCATCTCTGTGTCATTTGGGATGCTTACAATGAGTTGGAGTACTTTTTTCTGTTGTTTTCCAGACATTTGGCCGGGGAATTGAACCTGCGCTGGTACATTTGGGGTTTTCAGCCAGCTCTTCCTTCTTTTTTTTTCCTCTAAATATGTTACATAGTGAAAGTCCTTCTAAAGTCCTTTAACACTACTATTTTAAGATTAATTTAGAGAGAGGTTTGGGGCCTTTTAAGTACCTTAAAAAATTTTCCTCAGATCCAGTTAGCTGAAAACAAATGTTTAATAAGTGCTCTCTAACCAGGACGTTTTCACCCATACTTCGAGCTAAGGCCTTGACCCTCTCTTGCAATATTCACTTCTCTAGCCATATGGACATGGCTGAAATTTCTAATAAAGAAATAAAATTTGTTCCTTTGCTGGTTTTATTGGCACATCTTCCCTTAAAAGTGCATTTTTCATGCTCCAACTCATTTTCTACCCTTGGATAATCTCGCTGGCTCAACAGACATTCCTCAGAGGGAGGACATTTTACTTCACTTCGAGGCTGACTTGACTTACCAGCTCTGTGTTAGCTTTAAGCATGTGTTTCCATGCTCTACTGAATCAAAGTTAAAATTATGAGTCAGGTTTAATTTTCTCTTGTTGATTTTCCAACTGCTACAGCAATATGTTTCCCTCAACAATTAATTTGTTTAGCATTCATGAACATGCAAGTTATTTTAAAACCATTCTCAAGCTGATCACCATCTCATCTCACCTAAACGTTTGTTAAAATGTGGGGCTAAACTTCACTGGTTTTCAAGTTGAGTTATTAGTTGAAATAATTTGGAGACTTTTAAAGTGGCTTAGCTTCTTTTTATGTGTTGAGAGGAGTTTGAAACGAAGCTGACACTTTTATAAATGCAATAACTGAATGGCATGCATTACAGTTTGTTAGAAAACTACTTTTAAACTACTTTTATGGATGCTGAAAAAGCTTCAGCAAGGAATTTCTTCAGCTCTCAGCAGCATTTTGTGAGATCTCTGTCTTTCCCATGCACGTAATTCAAAACAATGTTACAGTTCTGTAAACTTCCTGCACCTGCTAAGTTATTTTTCACCATTGTTATGGTTCCAACTAGAAAAACATTTAGAGATGGGTGCCTTAGAACTTGGCCAATCACCTTAAGGGGTGGATGGCTGAAAGAACCAATTACCTTATGCCATTTAGCACACTTTTTGTGAACTAACATATAAAAACCTCTAAGAAGTTATTAAATGGCTTCGGCCTCCTTTTACCCTGAGCTTGGACTCCGTGTCATTTCTCCGTTCAGCGGCGAGAACAACGACAGTTTCTTAACTAAATATATGTTTTAAAAGCTGTGCTTGAATATAGATTTAAAATGCTACTGATATCTGAGATATTCACATTGAATTTCAATTTTACTTAACCACTATTAACTAAGATTAAAATGCACGAATGCATGTTGAAAAATATTTTTAAAACACTTTTTAAAAACGTAATCACTATTCTGTGATGTCCTGGGGCTTGTTCTACAACCAGTGATGGCTGCAATGGTGATGTCAGTGAGAACCTCTCAATCGGGTGGGCTTTGGATCAGGCCTGCTAACAACTTTCAACTATGACCAGCTGGATTTATAGGAGTTAGTTGACATAATCCCTAGAAAAATGGTGGCCTGTTTCTGGAGAAACATGCACTACATCCCTAAGCTTAGCTGATCCTTCCAGGTATTAGAACAGGCAACTTAATGTTCTGTATCTGTCCATTTTGGGTGATGAAAGGGACATATCTCCCTGCTATCTAAATGCCAATATACAGAAAAAAGACCTAATGAAGCTGAACTCACAGCTCCAGGAAAGAACATTTTAGTTCTATTATTCTCCAAAATTGCAAGAGGACTAATACAGCCTGGGGAAGATTGTAAAATGAATTATCCTTAGCTGCTCTTTTCCTTATGGCCTGATTCCAAAGCAAAGCACTTTCCTTTCACTCCCTATGAATATCTTCTGCTGTCATCCTCTGGTTTATTTTACTTTAGGGACATGTTCAGCTTTTATCTGCCATTAAAGACCCATTTCTGACAGCAGGTAATGGAATTTGGAACCTTTTCCCTAAACTATCACTTTAGATTCTTTGTGCCATGAAATTGGTCCTTTTTCTCTTCTTCCTTCTTAGTTTGCAGGTAGTGAAAGTTGATGCATCAGCCTCCTTGATGTTTCCCATTGGGCACTAGGAAATTACCAGGAATGACCAGGCAAAAAGCCAAGTCTGGATGAGATCAACACAGAGACACAAAAAAAAAAAAAAAGGGTTTTTTTCCTCAACTTTTCATTTAGCTAGACTTTTGTATTGACTCCAAAGCAGGAAAAACTGACTCTTTCCAAAACCCCCTTTTTTAAGAACTGAAAGCTTCAGTTCTTAGCTTAAAAGCCCTCTTTAAAATTATAGACAAAATCTATAATTAGTTTAGTCACTTTGCCTACCCGGATGTCTAAGGTCAAGGAAGCAGCAAGTTGCTCAGGGTGTTTGCAGGACTGCCAGACTCTGGTTCCACATGTAGCCCACTGAATTGAGCCTGAATATAGGTCCTGAAGTTGTCTCCTTTATCCATGCTACTTAACCTATGTATCTCTTCATCAGCACAACAATGTCCTGGATCACCTGCCTGGATTTGCTTTGATGTTGGTAGGCAGCATGAGCAGGGCACGTGCTGTGTTCTGTGAGCAGTTCAGTGGTATGGAGTGAAGGGTTAATGCTCTCTGACCCCTCTTAAGTCATGTCTGGCTTAGCTGAGCCAGCTCAAGGAGCACAATTTTAATCTGATATAGCCCAGTGGCAAAAAAAAGTCTCCTTCAGAGAACCCAGGATGTGCTTAGAAAGCATAAAATGTTGTATCACTCAGAGAGATCTGTTGGGGGTACAGATTATACAGGCTTTGCCTAAATGTGCACTTAACCAACAAAAGGATGTCACACAACTGAAAACAAGCTATTTCCCACTTACAGTGGCATAGTCTAATCTGTTACACATTATCACAGAATCAGAATGGCCTGGGTTGGAAGGGCCCTTACAGATCATCTAGTTCCAACCCCCCTGCTGTGGACAGGGACAGCTTCCACTAATTCAGAAACTTTCAGAAGTTCTTGAAAAAGTTCCTTTAATGTACCAGAAGCCTAAAATCTTTGTACATTAACCACGCCTTATGAAAGAGGGCTTTTAGAAAGATACATCTTAAGGTGTCTGAAAATAGACTGCTGTCTAGCAGGTCCCAAAATCATCACTACTGATACATTGTTCAGTGAGCCTAATGGATATGCTGCAGTCAAAAGTCTGGTTAAAATCTGTGGTATTGACTTCAATGCACAGTGGAACATCACTGTGAAAGTTAAACAGAAGAGATGGTCAGTGTAAATCCTGTAGCACAAAGCAGAAAGCCCAGTAATAAAAAACCTGACCCCTGAGAACTAAAAATCTTGTTTTCTAACATGGAAAGAGAAAACTATGTTTTATTGGTCTAAGTTAAAATAAGAGCAGTGTGCAGAGAATAAGATTCAACAGTAAACACAGTGTCTGCCTCCTGATATTGAATATATTGTTTCAAAAAGGGTGGCAGATCAAGCAAGGAGCATGATTTTTAACAGTAGTGGTCTGACTGTGAGATTTGTTAATGCAGGGATTCATACCTTCCTGAAACTTCTCAGAATTGAGCTGCTAGTTAAGAGTTTCCTCCCCTAGAGGTTAAAATTCCCTGTTACCTAAATAGTGGTAAGTATTGCAAAAATCACCTCTACCTTTTCTTTTTTTCCTCTTTTTACCTTATCATTTATTGTCACCAACTGTCACCCATGTGAAATCTTCTTATTGAAATAGATGAAGTGGTTATCATATCTCCTTAATTAATATTTATTTACTCACTACATTACATCATTAAATTAAGTAATGTTCTTTTTATCTGTTGTACTGGCTCCAGCTGGGGTGGAGTTAATTTTCTTCATAGCAGCCTGTATAACACCGTGTTTTGTGTTTGTGTCTGAAACAATGTTCCTAACTCTCTCATATTTTGGCTGTGGCTGAGCAGTGCCAAGGTTTTCTCTGTTTCCCATTCTGACTCCCCTAGTGAGCAGGGTGGGGCTTGGCAAGACATTAGGCTGGGGCAAAGCCAGGTTGGAGGGATATTCCATGCCATATAACATCATGCACAGCAGTGACAAACACTGTAAACACTTGCAACTAATCTCGTCAGGGAGATTTCATTAAACCTTTGGGCTACAGCTTGGAAGAGGGGGTGTCAACACAAGACTGATGGCACCTCTGTAGGGGTCCCTGGGTGTGTGTTTGTCCCTAGCTGCAGATACAGCTTTAATATCAACAAAGTCACGTTCAGGAAGGGAAATTTAGGGCACCCTCTCCCAGATCACTGCAACCAGGCTCCAGCATTGCAGGCAAATGCAGTGCTCTGACACGTTCAGTAGACAGATTTCTATTCAAAATTTTAAAGGTGAACATGTTCCTCATTCTTCAGCAAGTCAAAATATAATCAGAGAATGGTAAAGGGCTGGAAAGGACCTTAAAGACCATCTTGTTCCAACCCCCTTTCATGGGCAGTGACACCTTTCACTAGACCAGGTTGCTCAGAGCCCCATCCAGCTTGGCCTTGAACACTTCCAGGGATGGGGCAGCTCCAGCTTCTCTGGGCAACCTGTGCCAGGGCCTCACCACCCTCACAGCCAAGATTTCTTCCTAATATCTAAGCTAAATTTCCCCTCTTTTAATTTGCACCCATTACTCTATCCTATCACTACAGTTCCTGATGAAAAGTCCCTCCTCAGCTTCCCAGTAAACACTCACAGTTTCAACAGCTTAAATAGTATTTACCAAATACTTTCTTCACTGTTACATTTACAGATACATAAAATTTCACATTACTGTAGAGAAGAGTAAACAATGAGCTCCTCTAAGAAAGAAAAATTTTAATGATTAATGCTGAATTACTCATAGCTGACAGTATTACTTTTTGCACATTATGTCATAGTTCAGTCTATGCATTCTGATGTTTTCAAAATTCGTTACTTTTTGTCTTTTTTTTTTTTTAATTTTACCTTTTCTAATATTGCTGGTATATTTTTACCTGGATTTTATTTTTTTCTAGTTTTTTGACATAGCCTTCCAACCTGTTCCCTCTTTAACATTCATCTTAGCAAATCTAAACCTCATTTTGGACAGAATGTCTCCTAATGCTCCGTATTTTTATTTTTTCACTCATGATTGAGGGTTTTAGTTATGAGAAATAAGGTGAAAACTCAGCTTTTGTCCTTTATTTAACTAATGGTTTATCTCAATTTCTGTGATTTTTGAATGAGCAAGTATTTTTTGTTGGCTTTCCCAAGGGTGGTGTAAATGCTATTAACTATCTTATCTGTTTCAAAAGTGTCATGTTTTTCATGTATTTATAGAAGATGGTTTAAAAATATTTTTAAACAAAAATATCTCTAAATCTTTTTAATTTGCTTCACATAATTCCTAACCAATAGAGAACATATGAAATTATACAATAGCAAGAAATTATATTTATAATTCCATTATCCTTTTACTTCTCAAGCATTTAGAATTACACCATTTAATAGGCATTTTACTAGCCCCCTTCCCCCTGAAAGGTTATCCTTTTTCTTTATATTTGACTGTTCATGTGGTCACATGTGACTGCAGTGAAAATCATTTAGATTATGCTGTTTTCAGCCTCCACATAGTATTTCTTTTGAAAATGCTAGAAAAATACATGTGGCGACACAATTTGACTTTATTATTTAATGACCTCCTTTTTCTCTGGGATAAACTTGATCTCAAAGATAAAATCTCAAAGATAACCAGCAAGAACAAGTATTACTGGGGGAGAAAAGGAAAATGCAGGATATTAATGCCCTCAAATGAAACTCTAAGCTCATGGAAGAAATTCAGGCGTGTGCTACAGTGTAGAAAAAGATTTTACTTAAGAAATAAGAAAAAACAAAACAAATTTAAATAAACTAGCCTAATTTGTCATGCCTTTTCTTTTAGAAGCAGTCGTCTATCATGACTGCTCTTTCTTGCTTCTGGAAAAGAAACAGAAGCTTTGTATTTGTTATAAAATATGTGGGACTCTACTAATTCAGCATTTACAGATAGTGAAGGTTACATCTGTGTTGCTCTGTCAACTTAAATCTCTAACAACTTTTTAGACTTAAGAGTCCTCATTTTTCCAGAGCAGAGACTTGAAGGCCAGTATATAGCAGACTGTGCTAAAAGTTTTTGTCCCCAAGACAATAAATCTAAAAACTGTTAAATGTCTGTCAGGTTTTTTCAGTTGGTAGTAACAGGAGAATCTTGCAGTAAAGTTGCACACTAACAATGATTATTTAAATTATATTTTCCACTCAATCTAATCTTATAATTTTAAATTCAAGTTTACTCCTTTGTGACTGAAACATTTTAATTTGCCATTTATAATTTGAAATATTGACAGAGGTAGGAGAGAGGGAACTTTATCTTTTTTTAGCAATAGAACTTCCAACTTGGTTCCACTTCTGTAATCTTTCATGACTTCTGTGTATAAATGAAAAAGAACAGAGATCTCAAATCCATCTGCTGGGCTTGTACATAGCAAGACAAATTTTTAATGGTAAATTGATTCGAAATGTGTGGTTTCTGCAAAGTTGGGATAAAATCAGGGGATTTATGGGCAAAATAATGATTTCAGGGTTTTGAATTTTCTGTTGAAATAATTGATATATGTGTTAGCTGGAAATGCTAAAACTCTTGTGTAATTGTATAGTGATAGATGAATGCAAGCTAAAATGCAGATATATTTGCAAGCTTTAAACTACTTTTTGTAGAATTGCACTGAAGCATCCCCTTCCCATTGTCTGCCCCTTCTTTCCTACAAGGAAAAAAAGTATATGAAATCTGAAATACTGGTCACTTCTGTAAGGATTTTGTAAGGCCTGATTTTTGGCACCATTGCATTTGATCTGTTTCTAATAATTTTTATGCTTTTTCCATGTTTCAGACTGACTTAGAGAAAGTTTTTCTCTCCTTGTTTTAGTTTGTTTCTTTTCCTCCAAAGCATATGAAATCTGTCAGAGTTGATTTATAATGGGATGTAAATCCTTCCATGCAGACTAGTCCTGCGTCTCAGTTGTCCAGTTCTCATTGGTTTTCAGTGGCAATTCCAGTTTCTAAATGAAAAAAAATTGAGGCTGAAAGCTTGTAATGGAAAAAAGCTATAGAATTTCAAATACCATTGTTAGTATTTCACGTGTGCTGCTGTGTTTGGTATCAGGCATTTTTTCCCAGTTTAGGTAGACATTAAAATAAAGAAGTCATTGATAGTTTTAACAACAGAGAGTTGTAAAGTATTTTAATATCCTGGGAGCACTTAAAGAGTTTTGAAATAAGAAGTGTTCTCTTTGTAGCACCTACAATGGGTAATGAGGAACGATTTGAATACAATGACCAAAATTTGAACTCCTGCTCAAATAGATAAGCTCAGTTATTTGAATCTTTGAGAAAGTAATTACATGCTTAGTTGACATCTTTTTCAAAATCCAACAGCATTTTCCTCATTCTTCTGTTACCTGTCAGCTACTGCTAAAATAATTATTGTGATAAAAATAAAAATAAGAAACCAATTGTATATAATTTTGTTTAGTTATCATCTTGTCAAACATCCAATGTGAAAAATTAATTTGGTGCAAGAAGCTAAATGTTTTGTCGTAAAGGTCTAACCTGAATATCTCTCCACATGTGTCTAAAAGAATATAAATTACATTTTGTTCAGTAGTTTTTGTGAGGACAAGAAAATAAGAGTGACCAAATAATTTAGTGCTCTAACTTGAGATCTGTGTTACCTGGTTTGGGGAATCTTGAATGATGGAGGACAATAGTTTACTTGTCATATCTTTCCTCCAAAACCAACACATAATGGTTGTCTGGCTGTTATGTTAGGTGTAAAGTGGGATTTTTCAAAGGGTTCTGCACTGAAATAAATCTTTTTCAAGTCAGGCTCAGCTTCTACTGAAAGCTGCACTAGAAATTTCAAAAGGAAAGAGGCAAGGCTGAGGCTGAACGTTTTTGGAAGGATGTAATGAAAATTTTTAACATAAAAAAAAATCATGCTGTCAAAATGCTTTGGAATATGTGTATTTAGAGAGTGAGCTTATGCTTACACTTGACACCCTGAGCACTAGGTAATTGCTTATCAGTTCTCTTTTACAGCTTCTCTGGCCTCAGCTTTCACCTCATTTTAATGTGTGCTATTTGGGAGGGAACTGCAAGGATTTCAGATTTATTTCTTCCTATCTTCTCCTTTTATTTGAGTAATCTGTTTCTGACCCGTGAATCTGATTTTCCTTTGCTCTGCCTGATGTAGACAACAAAAAAGTTTCTACATGAGGTAGCAACAAAAGGTGTAATAATGGAGAAATTTGAGGGTTTGTTTCTTATGGTCTGCCTTTCAGAACCTCAGACAGTTAAGAATGTAACATCCATAACACAGCTGCATAGGAGTACAAATGTTCTGTAAAACCAGACTGGATTTCACATGCAGGTTTCCAAAATCATTCCAAAGGCTTATGGACAAGCTATCTTTGTATTATTGGTTGTATAAGTTAGCAATAGAGATAATTATTGTTCCTTAGGCATTTCTTACTGCTCCTGTTATGGAGATACCTATGGTTAGGGTTTTTCAGGGTCTTAAGAAAAGACATCAGTCAAAATATGAGTTGGCCTAAAAGAGACAGATATTTAGCAAGAGGACCTGGGAATTTTAGAGTACTTAAATTTCAGAGAAACAGGTGGTATTCACATTTTTAATAGTTAAAATTTAACGACCTTTTAAGGACCTGTAGAACAGGGCAAAGCAGTGCTTATCAAGATCTGCAGTCGAGTATTTATTGGACATTTGAAATAACACTCATGAAATACAGATCTTACTGTTTTAATTAATATTTGAACATGAAATTTCCCATTTTTCATATTTTTGAGACAAAAAACTCTGAACATTCATCAAGAATAACAGTTTTCTAAGTAGCGTGGACAAACTTGGGAAAGACTGCTGGAAACTGCACAAAAGATGAAGATGCATTTTAAAGACAGCAAATTTTTCCCCAGTATTTTTCCCCATATTTTTCAGGTTATAGGTGTCCTGAAATGGTTTACATAGGATAAAAAGAGGCTAAACTACCCCATATCAAAGTCTTTGTTTCAGACCTTTTCCTCTTCTGTGTTTTGTGGCCCTTTAACCTGCAAACAGATATGAAGATTTTATTTCAAAGCTTCTTTGGAAACAAATATATACTGACAAAGTCCTGTGATGTATAGTGTAGAAAACTTAGTTTGCATTTATTCTATCATTCTGAATAAAAGGTAAGGATGAAAGAGGAGAACCATTCCCCTGCCACTTGAATTTTCTTTTCAATGCTTCCATATTAGCCTACAAGGCACAAATCTCTATACATAGCAATGTTCCTGCAATTGGTTTTATTCATAGAAACTATTACATTGTGGCAAATTTACTGCTGGTATCGGTGACTGCTCTACACTGGCTTTCACATTAATTAATGAGAGAATTCAGAGAAGCAATAATGTTGCTACTTCCTCTTGACCTTGGTCTTTTACCTGCCTCTTTCGCCCTGCAGTGTTATCGGCTGAGTTGAGACTCTGATTCTTTCCCTGGTGTGCCGTATCTGGTCCTGACTCATCCCATTTAAGTGTCACAGAGAACTTTGCATTGACATGTTCTTCTCATTGCTCAGATGGTTCATGCTATTTTCTGTTTTCTTATTGATTGCTACCCACTTCACTTTGTTCTCATGATCCACACTTTTTTTACCCTAACAATAAGGGGGAATGTATGGAAATATGTGTGTGCAGTGGTTTAAACTCAGCTAATTAATTCAATGTGGACTAGTAATTTATTTTTTTAATGCAAGGCATCATGTTATTCTCTGTTTATCTAATTTTAATTTACTAAAAATTAGACATTTATGATAAAATATTTATTTATGATTTTTAGTCAATGTAGAAGGATTGTTTGCCTCTAGAAGCAAATTCTGACCCTCACCATTGGGTTTCTAAAGTTGGGTGAAAGTCTTCCTTTATTTTCAGTGCTGGCTGCTGGCTCTGTGATCACTTCTGTTGGAGTCAGCTGGAGTCATCACAGATTTCCTTTCTGGAGACTTTTAATTTGCCCCACTTTTTATTATAATATATTTAGAAACATATTTCTCTGATTCCACCTTAAAATAAGATTCTTTGATTCTGTGTTGGAAAGTGCTGGGAAAAGGAAGTGAATGTTGAGCTGCAGCTAACCAGTCAGACAAGATATGGATTGACCCAGAAAAGAACCTCACTGCCATCCTGTGAGATCTTCCTGGATGTGCATAAACATGGAGGGGTTTTTGTTTTCTTTAAAAAGGCCTTCCTCCAAATCGAGGGAAAGGTGATATATTCTAGTGTTGCTTTCTGTGCAATTTTTTTTCCAAGATGGTCTGAAGAACTATTTCTAATGGCAGCAGTGTTTTTTTAATTACTTTCCTGATATAGATTGGTTAGCATGAAGACAGATTACTCCCCAGCAATTTATTCGGACCATTTCATTGAACAGTTCTGCTTAATCCATATTTCTGAACACTCCTCAAGGGATGTATAAAATCTGTAAGGGATTTATACTTTTTTCCTCCTTTTTATGGTCTTACTGGAAGTCAGAATTTAAACTATGAATGCACAAAACAACGTAGATATTTGCTCATGTGATAGGAATTTAAAGCTCCTCTGAACCCTTTGTCAGCTTCAATATGGTCTTCCACACAAAGCATATGTGTGTATATGTATTGGTTGCTTATTCCATTGCTATAAGATCCACTACTATATAATTTTGCACATTACATATCCCCTCTGTTTAGTGATCACCTCTAGGAAACATGTTAGGTGTGCATGGGAAAGTTCCTGGGCAGTGTCTTAGAGCAAACGCTCAGATGACTCCATGAGATGATCTTCCCACTACAGCAAATCTTTCAGTGGGATGATGCCACCAGACATCAACTCAGAGATTTCAATTGCTAGCTCAGTGTATACTGATATATATGATATACCATGTCCCCCAGGATTTGGGGAATGCTTAGGGACTGAGCAATTGGACTGAGGTCCAATTTCCTTCTCTATCTTCCCACCTTTGACATACCACAGCCCAACAGAGACCTATGTAACCTAGAACGTGGGGCACTAATACTTGTTCTATGGCTTTGAAAGCAGGTTGGGTTTTTTTCAGTTTGGTTTTGGAGGGCTTGGGATGGTCAGTTGGTTGGATTTTTAATTATCATAAACTCTATGACTTCAGGGGGGAAATGGAGACGCTGTTCCTTCATACCTTTCATTTGACTAAAATACAGGTATTCCCAAATTTGTTCATCATTTTTGTGTTCTACAGCATAGTTTTCTCACCACCTCTAGTCCAATTTAAAGAGAACAACACTGCTCATTTCTGAAATCTTTAATAATACATGCACTTTTAAAATTTTTTGATCTTGTCTAAGAACCTCAGGATAAGAAATACCACTTCAGAAAACTGAAAATTCGGCAAGTCCTCCAAGTTGGGTTATTGTGGAAACAGGTGAAAAGAGAGTGAATACAAAGACCATGTATTCTTCTGCTGCCATGACTCCTCTGCTGAGTTATGTCTTGCTGGGTCAAATGTGCATGAGAAGGTCTTTGAAGATAGAATAGCACATTAGAGATGTATATTATGTGACTTTTAGTCAGCCAGCATTTAAAAATTAATTACACAAAAAATTAAATATTTCTAACTACTAAAAATTCTGATAACTTATTTAGTAAATGAGGTCCATGTTCTTCCTTTCATATGAAGTTTTACAGTTGGATGAGCACTACCACAGATATTTTTAATCCTCATGGTTTTTTTTTTTAAATATGGCATTACTGCAATTCAGCTCTGGGGTCCTCAACACAGGAAGGACAGGCACCTGTTGGAGCACATCCAAAGAAGGGTCACCAAGTTGATTGGAGGGATGGAGCACCTGTCCTATGAGGAAAGATTGAGAGAATTTTGATTGTTCATCCTGGAAAAGAGCAGAGTGATCTAATTGCAGCCTTCCAGTACCTGAAGGGAGCCAACAAGATGGAGGGAGACTATTTACAAGGGCCTGGAGAGACAGGACAAGGGGGAATGTCTTCACACTGAGAGTAGGTTTAGATTAGATATTAGGAAGAAATTCTTTATTTTGGGAGTGGTGAGGCACAGGCATAGGTTGGATTGGGCTCTGAGCAACCTGGTCTAGAGGAAGTTGTCCCTGCCCATGGCAGGAAGGTTGGAAAGAGAGGATCTTTAAGTTCCCTCTCAACCCAGGCTGTTCTATGATTCTGTGATTACTGAGAAGTTGTCCTTCCATATGATCTCCCTTTTAAACTTTTGATGCAGTGGTGAAAATAGCTCATAGTCTGATTCTGCACTTTCACAGCAGATCTTTTGCTTTGGTTTTCTATCTCCCTCTCTGGAAGTCTGCATAGGGAAAAGGACAAAGATCTTTAAACATCTGAAAAGAGCTGCTATAAGAAAGCTGATTTTCATTCCATTTTGATAGGGGAGGACAAGTCTGTGGGGGTGACAAAATGTTTTCCCACAGAGAGCTAGTTATTAAGGCAATGTCAGGCTTTAAGCATGTTTGTGATAGTCTGGGTATTAGAGGAATTATTTGAGCACAACATCCCCTCTCCTTCTATGTCAGCACTCTTTTCACCCTGTGCTGGAGACTGATCAAACAAGGAAATAAAAGCAGCCCAATAAGGCTACAAAACTTGTGAAGCTGCAGATGTGGATGAAGTATAAATGACCTAAATTGTGAATCTGCTAGATTTCTGCCCTGTCAATGGCCTATTTCTTTAAAAATTACCTAACCTGATGTTTTTAACTAGTATGGCTACAGTAATAATTCAAAAAAACCCAATTATTAATATTAAATAAGTTGTCATCTTTCTCTGGGTTTCATCACATTAACAGTGTATTTGCTTTTATATCATTTAAAGTATTTTAAAATCATGATGTATGATTTTATCATATAGTTAGCAAGTAGTGTCATAAAAGTTGAGTTTTGAATATAACATGCAATGGATTTCAACTGGTAATCTGATTTGCTATTTTTGATTTTACATTATTTCCTTAGGTGAATAATTTCTTTGCTGCAGGGTGTCCATGACCTGTAAATATTTACAACTTGCAGTAGATGATAGTAATCTGGTAGTAACAGGTGTTAGTGCTCACTCTTTTCCTGGATGGATCATACCATTTCATCAGTTTAGCCATGTACCAAACCAACCAAATCCAACTTTCAAGAGTCCTATCAATCCACAGTGGAAATTAAAGTGAAAAGCAAACTTTGGAATTATGCCAAAAATAAAAAATAATAAATGCAACTAAGACTGCAGAGGAAGAATAAACAAGGCAAGTAGTTAAATGAGGAATAAAAGTAGAAGCAAGTGAAGTCAATGTCCAGAGGGAAGTTTGCAGACATAGGATGTGCTCGTCATTAAGAGACGCAGAAGTGGCCTGGAATAAACTTCATAATGTTCAACAAAGTTCAACAAGTGCAAAGTCCAGCATCTGGGGTGAAATAACCCGATGTCCCAGTACTGACTGAGGCTGACAAGCTGATAGGGGTGTCTAATTGCTGCCCTCAGATATCTAAGGGGTGATTGCAGAGAAGGCAGATGGACTCTTCACAGAATTGCAAAGGGAAAGCCCAAGAGGTAACGAACACAGATTGCACCAGCTGATATTCCAATAAGACACAGAGGGGAGACAAAAATCACTATGCAGGGAGTCACTGCCTAGTGTTTATGGGGTCTTCCACCTTGGAGGTATTCAGACCTTGCCTTGACGTGGCCCTGAACAGCCTGATCTAATTTCAGTTAGCTCTGCTAGAGCAGGAGGTGGGACCAGATGCTTGTCATAGGTCCCTTCCAGCATAAACCACTCTGCTTCTGTAATCCCTGACTGATGGCAAGCAAGCACTGGCACACTGTTGAAGTCTTCTCTCCTCATTTTGAAGGTTTACAAATGAGAATGTGGAAACATGGGTCCTTATATTGTTTTATAACCAGCTCATACTACTACAGACTATAATATTTTGCAAACAAATTAATGCAAGAACTCACTTTTAATTACTATCGTCTCAGTGTCCAGGGCTTGCCTGTTAATTATTGCTACCATAACCTTATTGCCAGCTAAAATTGTTTAGCAAATGAGTTCATTTGTCGGAGTCACAACTCCAACTTCAGACTACCCGTGCTAAGGTATGTCCTCAGCCAAACTGTAATCACTGTGTGTGAACTGTAAGTGGCCACAATTTTTATCCTTCTGGGCTAAGCTCTTCCCCATTAGAAAATAAATCCAGAGTTTAAAATGCAGAGGCATCTTTGGGTAATAGTGTTTTTCTTTTATTAGTGATATATTGTGTCAATGGTACAAATAGTGAATTTATGCAAAATATGAAAGAGGAATCCAAAGTCCATTTGCACAAAACTCCTCAGATTTGTGATAAAAAATGTTTGATTAGGAATAAGACAGGACTAAACTGTTTGAGGCAGCACGGACAATTGCAGTGACTCAACCTTGCCTGGCTGCCAGATGCCCACCCAGAAGATTCCTCAGTGCCCTCCTCAACAGAACAGGGCAGTAAGGAAAAATCCTGGGTCAAGATGAAGATGGGGACATCACTCACCAATTACCATCACGGCTAAAACACACTTGTCTTGGGCAAAAGTAGTTTATAGCCACCCCAAGTGGTGCAGGGAGATGGGGACTGAGGGGCTGTGGTCAGTCCATAACAGTTCTCTGTTGCTCCCTCCTCTTCACATTCTTCCCCTGCTCCAGCATGGGTACTGTAATGGCACAACTCTGCTAGGTGTGGGATAACCTAATATGTGTAGCTGAGCAAAGTGAATTATTGAGAGGCATCCTCAGCTTGTCTGATAGAGTCAGTGTTCAGAAAAATGTAGAAACTTAAACCCCCTGAAATGAAAGGTATGAAAAGTATTGCTGAATAAGCACGAAAAGTTACAAAGACACTACTGTGCCACAGTTCAGCAGTGCTCAGCACTACAAATATAATCTGGTCCTAAGTACACATCTATATCTGCACACATTTGTATTCATGTATGTGTGTGTCTGTGATACACAATGTACACAAAAGCAATTCCTACTCCATCTAGCATGATGACCCAGAGATCTCATCCATTTGCAAGATACAGACTGAGTTTGCTCTTGCTCTGTAAGGGCAATATGATTAAGCTGCACTGAATTTTGTTTTAAAAACTTTGGGTTTAAGTAAATAGTTATTTCTTTTTAGTAGGGTGAAATAATCGCTCTATGGCTTTTATTATGGTATGATACTACACTAAATCTAGGATCCTACTGTCAGGCCAAGATTTTTAGTGCTTTATATCCAATCAGTTGTGTTGCAATCCTTTCAAATACCGCAGTTCTCAAAGACTGGGCAGAGAACTGCTATGTCATCCAAGAGTCTCATTTCAAGACTTTCTCATTTCTTCCCAATTTATATCATCTCCATTTCTGTCAATTAACAGATAGGTAGAACTTCTCTCTTCCAAATATTGACTCAGAAGTTTCCCTTTCCTTTGACAGGCAGGAGCATGGCTGGTGTGCTCAGATTCTCCACAAGGAAGAGTGTCATACCACAAATCTGGGTTTAGGACTCTGAGAGTCAAAAACAGTAACTCGCAGGGCACAAAACACAGAATCAGTATGACTTTACTTTTCTGAAGCTCAAAAGTTGTGACAGATTAAATTTATAACCAAATGTTTATACTGGTTGCTACACTGCCTGTTTAATTTACTCTTGCTCTACTAAGGCTGCAGACATAGCCCTCCACAGGGCTTTAACTTTATCAAGGACTTGCATCCCATTGCACATTTATGCCTGGTAAGAAAACAGAAAGCAAGCATGCATTTCATAATGTCTTTTCTGATTAGTTCTCCAGTTCTGTGGTCAAAGAACCATGCCTTACACAGATTAAATTTGTGCTGCTGAATTACTGTTCAGTGCTGAACACATTGCTGAGCTATGGCACATTACTAAACAATTCATTTCCCTGCACTTCCTTTACAAATAAAATTATTTTTAAAGGAATTTTTAAGCAGAATGAGGAAAGATACAGCTTTCACTGTTGTCTTCATAATTGCCCTTGTGAGGAATTAGCAAAAGAAAACTCTATAAGCAATAAATTTGGCAGCAGTATTTTATATTGTCACTTAAAAATATCAAATTACAAGAAATAGTGCAAATCCAGTGACTAACCTTACATTTCTGTGGGTTTGCTTGTTTTTTATCTGAGACATAACCTTCAATGTTTCCCTTCTGAGGGAATTTCTTTTCTTCTTATTTGCATATCCTGTGCATGAATATGACTGTTCAGGAATGCTGTAAAAACCTATGTCACTGAAGTTTTATGGTGTAATTAATTTACAAGCATCTCCTGTATATATCTCTCCATGTGGATTATTACCCTCCTTTTCAGACTGTGCCTTCTGTCAGTCCTTAATTCTCACAAGTTTTTGAGACAGAAATGAAGCTGAAAAGATCATCTGATAAGAAATATGTTCCTCTTAGCATCTATGAGGTTTTGTTTGCTTCTCTGCTTGCAATTTTTCTGTGTGTTTGTGTTGGACTGGTTGTACTTTCTTGGTTATCAATCCAGGAGTTGGAACGAGGTGAGTAGCCAACTTTTAGCTACAGACCTTTAGGAGTTCTTCAGACTTTGAAGCCAGTGCTGCTATAATTGTAATTGTATTTCTTATTTTATGCTATGCTTGTAAGCTGGGGACAGGGGAAGTGGTGTTTTAGGGTTTGTTATATGTGGGTTTTTTTCCTCCCCTGAAAATTGACGTGAACAAAATAAAGGAAGAAACCAAGCACTGGAATCATGCTCTGAAGCCATATAAAATAATTTTCATGGTTTAGGCTTTGGGAAAGGTCCCAGAGATGCAATTCAAGCTATAAAGCTTTGGTTATTCCACCATATTCATCAACTAGAGAAGGTAATACAGAAAACGGTGAAATTTTTCCTTTTTCTCCATGTATGAGGTTTGATTCAGAAGACAAATAAGCCACTGAAAGACTGGTAATCCACTGGAATTTGTGGGGCCTATCTCTTGGAATCTATTAATTTTTTATTTAAGAAATATTTTAAAGTAATGTATTGGTGTGAGAGAGATCCTGCACCAGACAGTCAGCTGCCAGCCCCATGTAAAGCTCAGGTAAAGTCATTCTTAGTCTTTATCCAATGATCAGAATGTGATGGAAGAAGTTACTGATACTCAAAGCAAACTAAATTAAAATATCAATGTTGCATGATTTTCAAATGGAATTGAAATTTTGGTTAAGAAATCTTGTGGATATAAGTTAACTGGGAAGGCCGCACCTGGAGGACTGCCTCCAGTTCAGGGCTCCAACACATGTGAAGGATATGGAGCTACTGGAGAGTCTCAAATTGATTTTTGTGGCTGAAAAAATATTCTGCTACACTGATGATTTTGCTGCTTCCATTAACGAAAACTCCATACTATTTCATTCTGAGCCTCATGAAGACTACACTTACTGTAAGACTTATGTAGGAAAAAAAACAACCAACCAAAACCATTTTGTCAGAATACCATGTTTGTTCCTTCAGTTGCCATTGTTTTTATTTCCAGATTTTAAAAACTGCACCACCTACTGACTTTCTTACCTTCTTACCAGAATGCTGTCACACTCCAGTAAAATCAAAGGGTGTATTATTGAATCTAGAGAAAGGCATTTACTTAATGACTTTGTTTTTAGAAGATAAATAGGCAAGATTTTGTCCATGTACACATATAAATTATAGTAGATATATAATTTAAAAAGGCCTTTGATATTTAGAAATATTTTTAAACAGATTTACAATTGTTTTAAAGACAAATGGCCTTCAAAGAAGCTCAAAGCAGTCTACTATTACCAGTTGATATTAAATTGGTGTCACTATGCTGTGCCTTCCCTCATAAGCTGTTCATTGTAGCATTTATTGCTTATCTGTTGTTATGATTCAGTTATTAAAATTATTAGAAATGCCTCTGCCCAAATTAAGGTGCAAATGAGACCATATGCCAAAGTCAATGGTATGGATTTTATTTAACAGTAAACGAGAGAGAGAAAAAGGAAGAAATAAGAAAGAGAGTGTTGTGGCAGGGAGAGTAAGGTGCAGACAGATTAAGTAGAAAATATCACAACACCATGGATCCCAAAAGCATCCTGTTGATTCTCTATTTCTTCTTGGTGGTGAGGGTTTCCTAAAAAACACAGAATCCAATGGATTAATATACATTTGGGCCAGGTGGGAATGCCCAGGTACTTCCCCCAGGAGGGGGGCAAGTTGGACACAATCTCTTGCAAGACTCTGGATCCATTGCATCACTTGGCATCACATGCAGTACTCTGGTGCAAGGCCTCAGGAATGACTCTGGGGGGCACTTTGAGGGGTCTTTGATGGATTATGACACCCCCTCAGCTGCCTCTCACGTGAAAGTCCCGTGGGATGTGGGGCCTGTGGGGCTGGGGGTCCCACAGCTGGGCTGGTTTGTGTAAGGGAGGATGGGCGTTCACTGCCTCTGACCAGAGGTACACAACACATCCAAAACCTCCTCCTCTCCCCACCTTGGTTGTAGGGGAGTCTGTGCAAACCTGGTCCCTGTGGGCTGTGGACTCCCCCACCCCAA
This sequence comes from Dicrurus megarhynchus, assembly GCA_013399195.1. Classification (NCBI taxonomy): domain Eukaryota; kingdom Metazoa; phylum Chordata; class Aves; order Passeriformes; family Dicruridae; genus Dicrurus; species Dicrurus megarhynchus. The sequence continues at coordinate 265,721 of VXAD01000363.1, read as the reverse complement.
GCCCAGCCAGGGATGATTTTCAGGACAGCTGCTGGGTTTGGCTTTCTGGTGGATGAATTCTTCTCCCTCAGCCTTGTTTGCTTTTTCCTAGGCCGGAGATTATTGAAAAATAGTGTCACCTTTATCTTATCTCAGGTTTCCTTAGGTGGTTTAGCTCACAGACCAAAGTTCCAGTCAGGCATCTTCAAGGAGGGGTGGGCTCCTGTGGTCACAGCTTTTTTACGCAGTTTTACCATAATGGGCAAAACTCCCTCATAGCAATGTTTAAGCCATGAACCATAATATTTCAGTTCTGACATCTGCTTTTGTCTTAAAACTTGTTTTGATGTTAATGCCTTCAAACACAACCTAAAATACCACTGATACTGCAATTGATAAGCAAAAGGCATTTCCTATCAATCAACTTTAATTCAGGTGTTTTCTGAGAATTTCCAGTGTGTTACACAGTGAAGAAATTTTTTTTAATATATAATGAATTGTTTTATGTATACCTCATGTCCTGTGGCATATTAAATCAAGATTAAATTTGCAGCAATGACCAGTTATCTAATTTCTTTATAAATTTTTCCGGAATTTCATTCATATATTGGTGAGAAAGGTCAGGTCAAAAATAGTTTAACTATTCTGACACTGGATGTTTCCAGTGCTGTCATCAAAACCAGCTTACACATAAGAAAAAGGGCATAGCACTAATACAGAAAGTGTGAGGCAATAATTCATAATATTTTTAATCCAGAGCATACAAAAAACTCATAATTCACTATTGACCTTCCCATGTATCTCTGTCCCTTCTGTTAGACATAACTGGGCATATCCTTTGTATGCCCATATTGCATCCTTTATCTCCTCACAGTGTTTCTGGAAAACAGCACCTAAAACAAAACTGAAAGTAGCGAGAACAAAGGGCAAATAGTATTCATAAAAATATTATTACAGTTGTAACTATTGTAAACATCAAAAAAGTCTGTTTTTTTTCTTTAAACTCAGCACTAGGCAGAACGTCTCTAAATGCAAAGCAAAACAAAATCTAGAAGTTATTGTACTGATGGTCTGTGTGGAATAAAATCTAATGAAATATTTTTCATTTATTTCTATATGATTAAAACACCTTTATTTTTGATTATCTAGCTGAAGCAGATGTGAATACTCATGACTATATGGGAATACTTAAAATAGTCTCTGGCACATCTTTCACTCCTACTTTGCAAAACAGTTCATCAGCTGACTTCAAAGTCCTTGCCTTTGATGTTGAAAAATTGGTAAGAACCTGTGAGCCTGTGGTTAATTCAAGAGTATTTGTAGGTACATGAATTCCTTAACATTAGCTGCTGTTGATGGCTTTTTCTTTCCAAGAAAGAGATATTTCAGGTCCTAAGCCTGGTCGGAACTCAATGTATTCCTTGTTTGTGAAAATCAGTGAATCATCAAAGAAATACCTTGCTTGAATAGTCTAGAAAAAGTTATTTGGTACTAAAACCATGATTGTAATGTGAGAATGTGTGTGTTTTTAATTACTGTATGGTTCAAGATTTCTCTTTTTCATATAGATACAAAATATCTTTCAAGAAAGTGATCTGAAATACAAATTTGAGAGATGTGAAATTTCCCGGTTCAAGTAGGTACAGCTTAATTTAACTTTGAAAATAAATGTCAAAAATCCTCACTTAGATATTTCTCTCAGAAGTACTTACTCTGATTTTCAAGTCAGCCTTGGTAACGTCCTATATTATCCCTTTCCCATCTTACATCTTCCAAGTGCTACTGTGCTAACTTTGACACCTCTGTGTTTCCCTGGGCAAACTTCCTTCTCAAGCTGATGCGTGTCCATGCCTTGACCAAACCAGTAAGGCTGAGCCCTAAGACCCACTCACAAAACTCTGTATTTTAAAGAACTGCTAAATTATTTTCTTGCCAAGGTGCTGTTTGCAGGGTTGCTGATCCTTGCTATCTAGAAGAAATGTCAGGTTAGAAATCTTCAGGCACTCATGTCCCTGTGGATATGGACCACTTAATTCATGTTCCTTAGGGCATTAGCAAGTGAGGCCGTCATTTGACACCAGGAAAAGCTGCAGCCTGCGTGTCCTAAAGATTCTATAAAATTGGTGTACTAAGATCTGCTTCATTTAGGAAAACTTATTTGACCTCATTTTCAATATCCTGGGGTGTTGGGTGTCCTACTGAAAGCCAGCTGAGAAAAATGTTCAGGTTACACAGCCAGGTCTGTAGTGTTAATTCCATCTGCACTATTCTTAATAAGGTCCTGATTCAGCAAAACATGTGTAACACTATCTCCCATTATTAAACAGTTCCAGGACATGTTTCCATCCTGTCCAAAATGTTACAGTCTCAGTGGGAACCCTGTGGTGTTGGTTGTGATTTTTCCTTCCTTTTTTTTTTTAATTGTTGCTTTTTTCTTTTACAGGAAATCTGAAGGTGACCGTGACAGACTGACGTCAGAGACCGGGTACATATATATACCAAAGTTTAGTTAAAATATGGGTGAGAGACAATGATGTTACTAATTTGTCTTCTGTGGACAGTGAATAGATTAAAAAACCCCAAAAAACAAAACAAAATGAAACTAAACGAAACAAAACAAAACAGAACAAAAAAATACCCCAAAAAACAAACCAAACATTTTAGAATTTGGATAAGGCCCTCTAAAGAGGACAAAGCTTCAAGACATATCTTTCCTCTAAAAACTTCCTTTAGGATTAGATTAAAAGAAAGTGATAGTCCCTGGGACTGTTGATTTAGAAAGAAAAATGGAAAAGAGTGAGGAAGGTAAGAAACTATCTAGAAAGGAAAGGATATTGGTATGTGCTGAGTTTGCTTGTGTAAAACTGCTTAAAGTGGGGTCAGATCTCATGTCATTACCAGTAACTCAAGTTTCAAATCAAGAAAAGTCTGATGACCACTGTGATAGGCAATAACAAAACAGAGCACAAAAGATTAAGATTCCAGCAGAACTGAAGAACCTTGAGAAATGAATGGCATAATTGGCTGTCTCATAGGTGAACCCAGAAAATTAAAGTACACATTACATGACAACAGATCAATAGTTCTGTGGTATCACATGTACTTGTCACTTGTAAATACATAAAGTTGATAAATGTGCAGAGGAGATTAGTTTGTTTGAATGATCGTCCTTGGAAAAAAAACCAGAACAAGATATTGGTATATTAGCTGACCATGCATATCAGTAAGTAATGGGAAGCAGATTTGAATTGGAGCAATCTTTTGACTGGAATACTGAGGACAAAACCCTACCTAGCTAGAAAGTGGAGTATGATCCCTTTATGAAGGATTATATAACATTAAGGGAATGGACTACACAGCAGCAGGAGTAGGCCACTTCCAAAATGTTGTCCTTGTGAAGGTGGATCCAGTCAGGAGATTTGGTTTCTGCCCAAAGAAAGGGACTATTCTAGTCAAAATTTGGGCATCAAAGATGGAGACATCTCTGAGCAGTTTGCTCAAGACTGTCTTTGTAAGTGCTGGGTTTTTAGTTTTCTTGCCTGGTCAACTTAGATGCTTTTTTTTAGGAGGAGACCAATTATGCCAAAGAACAGCTTATTTCTTTCTATGAACCACAATGGGAATCTAGATATCTGCACTGTAAATAAGTGTGCTGGGCAAAACTCTTTCCACTCCTGTATCTTGACACAACAATCACAGAAATCACAGAAAATCTGATGTTTGTGAATGTTGGAGCTGGCTTTTAATACATCAGTAAGGATCTGTCTTCACTTCTGCTTTGAATAACTTTTTCTCAGACATTACTTTCTTTTCATTTAAAAAGTGTTTGCCCTTTCAGGCAATCTGCTTGCTATTTCACCCTTGAAACGCTGCTGCTGAGTCACGAGGACAGCAATAAAAGGTTTTGTTTGCTCAGCATGGCCTAGAGGTTATCAGAAATATTCAAGAAGGAGAGTTTTTCTACATTTTGCAAACTACAAACTATGCTCAGCAAAACGACAGGATTAATCACTCCTTACAAAGAGCACTACTGAGTCAGTTGCAAATGGGTAGTTTAAGGATAAAAAAGTTCACACTGAAATTTAAGTAAAAGGAGAAAACCTTTGTGTTTGGCAAGTCTCATACTTCAACATTACCTTACTCTAGCTACAAATATAAAACTTCATAATAGTGTCTAGAAGGGATGGGAGAGAACAAACAGAAAACACTCTGGATAAAATTCAGACCCCATCGAAGTTAAATGCAGTTTAACCACAATTTCTAAACAGCTCTGTTTTCAGCCATCATTGTTTCCTTGTGAGAATCCAGGGAATCACACAGCAGGTCTGCAAAAATGCAGACTCCACAGATGGTATTTGCTTTATAGAAGCAGTCACTTTGTATTTCATTTTGCCACATGAAGGAATTATACAATTTTCATAATACTTCAAGGTTCACCGTCAATATTTTAGGGCTAAAATTAACAGACCTGTTGAATGACAGTAAAGCTACTTCTTTAGTTTTCCTCGAGTTCAGCTCCGTTGCAGCAACTGAAATGAATGTTGTCTTGTTTTTTTCCAACAGTACAAGTAAGGGCAGATAAAGAAAGAACAAAGTTTCTCCAAGGTTCAAACCGACCTGATAATTAAGAGGTGCTTCTTTATGAGTCAACTTTGCCAGCCAATACTTAAAAAACAATCTGCCTTTGCAAATGGAACCAGTGTTAGAATGAAATTCTGTCTAGATGATAGGTCGTATAGCAGATTTATTTCATCAACTTGAATAACTAATTAACTTCTGTGTTTTGTATTGCTAGTGTGGTTGTGATCATCACCCTTTATTTTACCCAGATGGTAACAGTTGAGAAAGTAAAAAATGAGCTGGTTTTGGGTGTCATTGCAAATAACCCTAATCCTACTCAGACTTTGAAAATTGATGTGAACAGCATACAAATCACAGGTAAAGTTAGTAAGTTTTTTTGTTTGGGTTGTTTTTGTTTTGGGTGTTGTTTTTGTTTTGGGTTTGTTTTTTTTTTTTGATTCTACAAATCCTTAAGAACTACAGTCAGCAGGAATGAAAGCTTTGGCTCCCAAACAGCAATCAGATTGTTACTTTTTCTCTTGGGTGCCCTCCTCCTCCATTACCGACCTTTCAGTAGCAGCTGGGAGAACTATTTACAACCTTTTCTACTAGAAGGTGTGAACCAACACTGTGTATATTCACTAAGGAGGGAGTAAAGGGCAAGGTAGTGATTTCCTGGTGAAAACTACTCAATTTCACCTCTTTTATGAAACATAATATTTGTAATCTTTTTAGCTCTCTAATTAAAGCAATTAAGCCTCACCTGTGTTGTTTATAAGTAAATACAGTTATAGTTTCGTTCTGCTAAAGAGTAAGGAAAGGGCTCAGACTCACAGAGAGTAAAGTAAACTCATTTATTGAAAATATGTCAGGAAGAAAAACAAACTGCTTTAGGAGAAGTGCACTCAGGGAACTGGATCCATATTCCTGCAGAGCTTAGGTAAATGTAAGAGGGTGGAAAAAGGAATAGGGCTTTTAGGACTAGGTAGCTTTAAATTCTGTGAATATACAGATATAGTTATTTCATGTAAGTAGTAGAAAATTTATCAAAGCCTAAATGGAAGCCCTTCAAGATCGATGGGCATCTTTTTTTTTTAACCTGAATAAAGCTTCAAAACAGCCCTTCACTGAGGATAAGGTTAAAAAACAATCTGAATTCTTTGAAGTAGAAGTTGATTAGCTGACATTTGAAGACCTGCTGGAGTTACTATTAAGTAGAAACTGAGGAGTGGGAATCTGGTGTGCCATGTCTCTTACTCTATACACAAAGGTGCCTTTTTTGCTAAGTACTTCAAGTATTCAAAGGCTAAATTCAGAGTCTTGGCATATTTAATTCTCTTTATTACTTGTTTATTCCAAATTACTGCACAACACTGTGGAAATTGATTGCTCATTATAATTCAAAAATGCCATCAAAAAAATAATGAAGAGCTTCTTTAAAGGTTCTATATCCATTGATGAACTTTGAAGTAGTCAAACTTTTACTGCTGTGGATCATTAAAATGCCTCTTTTCACATGAGATATCACCTGTCCATTCCACCAGGAGTGCTTCAATAAAATAATTGTGGCTGATTAACAATCACAATAATATGTGGCACCTTTGCCTTGTGTATATCAATATGTTCTGCCAGAGATGTTCTTATTTCAGAGAGGGAGAGAGGTGTCACACAGGTGTGACTTGCTTGAAATCAGTTTTCACAGTGATTAAAAGTAGCTTTCTTTCTTGTAAACTGTCCCAAGTTAATTTTAACTCATTCATCTCTTCTAAATACTGTTCTCTAAGACACAGCTGCTCTGAAAATCTCTATAGAATAAAAAGCCTCAAGAGAGAGATTTCCCAGGTGAAGACATTCTATATGCAATACAATGAATAGGGATTGAGGATTGAAAGGAATTGCTGTGGCTATGAAACCTTGCAACCTCAATTCATTTCTGGGACCTTTCCTCCTTGGGAAGGTCATGGAGTTTGAGAAAAGATTGGGAACAGGTTGAGATAGGCAAAAGGAGGAAAGCAGGACACTCACTGATAGTGATTCAATGAGAAATAGTCACAGCTGATTTCTTTTTAATCTTTATTTCTGTCATCTAAAACCAGACACTGTGCTGTAAAAGAAGTTTATACTGAACTTGCTTTCTTTCCGTAGCTGCTGAATATCCTACTACAGTGATGCCTTTAACCTCGTCAGGTCAGTATCTTTCACAAAACAGGCACTAATTTTTGTTATTAGTACAAGATGAAGGAAAATAAGACTTGCTGTTTCAGCTCTTATACCTTAGTAAAGCTGCCCTGGCTGCAGCTGGGGCTTGACTGCCAGCGTCCATTCAGTGATAATTAGCTGCTTTCACCATTTCTGACTATTTGAGAAAGCAGTGAGTGATCTGAAAAATAGCTGTAAGAGCTTATGAGGGCATCAAACTAAAAGCTGAGTCTCCATTAACCAGCTGAGCTGCAAGCTGAAGTTTTTGCAGATTTAGGGAGGTAGATTACACTGGGGAGTCCTACTCTCCTGTTGGGGTTACTGATTTACTGAGCAATGTTGATAGATAGACTTTCCTTCCACCATCCCTGGAAGTTTTATGATGATAAGATATGAAGCAGACAAAACTCCTTGGTCTCACAAACCTGCCAGTAGTCAGCCAGAGAGATAAATAATACAAAAGTGCTTCGTAGCACTAGGTGCAGGTAGTCACATACAAACTGCATGCAAATTATCACATACACTCTCCAAGGCAGGGTACCAAACCTGAAGCTAAACAACTGCCCCTATGAATATAGGAGACAAATATTTATTGCTATTCTAATTACAGCCATAGTAATGAAAGAGTTATTATTAGTCTGGTTAGAGGCCTACTAATGTGTATAGTCCAAAGAGTGCAAGTACTGTAGTTTATTCCCAAAGATACAGTTTAAAATGCTAATGTACAATTTTTTTCTCCTATCTGTCCCTTCCTCTGGTAAGCTACCTTAGTGCTCCCCTGGGTCTTAAGTTCAATGTTGCTAATCATCCTTAAGCAAAATTTGGAGGTGGGGGCAGGTTTCAGAGGAAAGGAGAAGGGAGCTGGGAATTGTCAGCACCCCAGGTTCGGATGGCAACAATATTCCTGGTGTGAATTTCTTCTCCCTTGGCCTTGGGTCTGCTTGAGGTCATTTTCGTATGTTTGTTAATATTGTCTGCTTCCTCATTTTTTCTGTTTCAGTCCAAATGTCACAATATACCCAAGTTTTACCCATCTACATCTGCTGGATGCAGGGTTATGGCTCTGCTGACGCTAAAAACCTCCTTTACCATCCCAACATGTTACTTTAGTGAGATTTTTAGTAATTATGCTTATACCACTGCTGCCTCTGTCACTGCCCTGTGTTTTTCTTTACGGATTTTGCTTTTGACTTGTGCATGCGCTTTCAGGAACATCTGTAACAATTTTTCTACAGTCTTCAAGATGTAGCTCCCTGATAACTGTTTGATTAGAACTGTTTGCTCCTGCACGCATCTATGTTTTAGCTTGGAACTTTTAATACCTTCTAAATTGGTTAACCTGTAGTAAATCAATAGACAGATGTGTTGGTAGATACACATATATGTATAACTCTGAAAACCTCTGAAGGCATGAATTAAGCTTCTTTGTCTACAGTAGCTGTGAGAACAGTCCATCCATTCCCTGTTCTCCTCTCTCTCTGCTAAAGAAACCATATCCTTAAATTTGCTGGCACAGAACGCACAGTAACCAGAATGGCCTAGTTTAGCTTACTAGTATTTGCTTAATAAGCAGGTTTTGATAGAACATTGGTAGGAAATCCTCCTGCAAGTTTGTGCACTAGTAGGTCTGGGAGATTAGGAACATTTAACAAAAGTCAGCTGCTGATGGCCAGTGGTCAGCCACTTCTGGCCACAAAAGTGATGGATGACACGCTATGGAGAAAGCCTTCCGGCATCTCCCAGTTTGTTCCTTCTCGCTCTTCGTCTAATAAACTGAGGTTCAGGATCCATTACCTGTAGTGACATGGGGATTGTTTTCAGCTGAAGACATCATCATCCTACTCACATATTTGAGTCTTAATTGAGAAAGTAAAAATAGTAAACAGGGATGCTAATGCAAATTCAAAGAGGAAAAGAAAAAAGATATTTTGGAAGCTGGAAACACCAGGTGCATCCTCAATGAAGTGGAACTTCTGTTGCAGCAATCACAAACACACATTCCATTTTTCCAGACTGTTTTGCAGTTTGCTATCACTAATACAAATCTGCTTATTTACCTAGGCGTTTGTTCATGTGTAGATATGTACACACAGAGGAATGTATATATACACCTGTATGCAAATAGACAAATATTAGATAGGTTTGAGGCTCTTAATTGATCTGTAGAGCAATGTTATTTGTCAGAAAATGTACATTTACCTTTTAGTACTAATGTTAAATTTGTCATAACATGTCTTGTTTCAACAGATCTCACAAGTTTAATTACAAGTTCCCTGACACCAACTTCAGCTCAGAACTTTTACAGGGGAAGACAAGAAAGCATTGCTCTTATTTTAGTGGGGGGAAGGTGGAAGGAGGACAGGAATCTTTTTAAGTTATGGAAACACTTGGGTTTCATGTAATTTTTTCTTATATTTATTGTGACACTTGAGCTTCAGGACCAAGCCACTCAAGCTGGCATTACCATATCACTGCCTGGAGTGTGGGGAGCAAATAATGCAGATATAAAAGCAGATTAACTGCTGCTTAATTCTGCCCAAGCAACTAGAGGGGTGGTCCCAGAGAGCAAGAAGTAGAGTTCTAACCTCAGATTGTGTTTGTCCAGGTTCAGGAGTACTCACCACAAGCGAGTCCTCAACAACTGTGGGTAAGTGTGTGTGGTGGAGCAGGGAGGTTACATGGAACAATCTGAGACCACAGAATTGCACTGCTCATGTACAGCCTCTCCTCACAGCATCCAGTCCTCACATTCCATTCCTGCAAATGCAGGATATGCAGGTATACCTTAGACCAAGGACACCTGTTCAAAGAGAAAGGATTTCTGAGACTGTACACGTTACAAAAATGCTGCAGGTGTTACGTGTGTTGATGCACACATTGACACTAATGCTGGCTGCCCTTTTTTTTCATATTATTTCTTGACCTTTATGAGGAAAATGAAATAAACACACTGATAGCAAAGCATGACTTCCAATGGACAGAAAGATGAAGACGTTTGAGTCTTTGAAAACATCCTCCAGCCATCTTATATGGTGAAATATATATGATATCTACAAGCAGTCTAAAGTGTTCAAGTCTTATGTGTTTACCACCCTTGTTCAATTGAATATAGCACTTACAGCACAATTTAGGGTAATTTGCCATTTAAAAGTCAGAATGTTTTAGTAAGAAAAGTTGATTTCTTTCAATCCAGGAGGTGGCAGTGCTGTTTAGTTTTCTGAGTTGAATAAACCCAGAACTGATCATGTCGTTTGTAAATAATGTTTCCTTGCCTGTTGGGCTTCTGCAAAACCTGTTCCTGGGTTGTTGGTTGGAAGTTTTGCTCTGGGTCTAGAATGCGCAGTTTTGTCTCTGCTCATCTGTGGAAATTCATTCACTGGCACTGTGTCACCTCCAACACTTGACTGGAGTATGTTTGGTTCTTTTTAATTTCCAGCTGGATGCAAAATGGCAAATATTTTGGCTTTGTAATGTTTGCATTGCCAACACTGAGAGTGTTTTGCAGAGCACTGAAATGCTACTGTACATCCCTACCTATGTCAGTCTGGGACACACTTCATCTGATTACAGAACTAACAGCTCTATGAAAAAAAAAAAAGAAAAAAAAAGAAATGTTACAGATTACTATTTTTCCTTCTTGCATCAGAAATTTTGACCTTTTCCTGTAAGAATTTGTTGAAGTAGAGACAAGGAACTCTGTGAATAGTTCTATAGAATTTAACGCAATTTTAAGAATTTTGAAATTAGTAGCTATCCAAAGCTTATTTTTGCTGCATGTTCCTGTTCACTTTAATAGGACCTACTTGAATTCTGCAGATATCTAAGACCAAAACCCTCTAAAGACTAAAAGAGTTTGTTTGCAGTAGATGAACATTTATGCTCTAGGAAAAGGATATTAGTAAGATCTACAATTTCAAGGATCTGCCCATGTATTCTTCATGAAGAAATTTGCTCTTAACTTATACAGTTAATTTGTAAATCTGAAAAGAATATGGCTTCTGATAATTCTGGTGTGTCTAAATCTAGTCTAAAAGGGTCTTGTTTTTTATGATATGCTGGTTAAAAAATCAGATTCCTTAGCATGATGAGGTGCAACAGCGTGATTTGTTAAAATTGAAGAAATTAAATTAAATTGTATTTACCTAAAACTAGAGATTTTTCACTGTTATTTAAACCAAAGTACAGTTTTCTCACATTATTCAAACATAAGGAATTGGAAAATGTCATTTATTATATTGCATAAAGTAGTTTATTTGTGTAAAGGAAAAAAAAAAGGAATTCATAGACATTTTCTTCCAGCCCTACTTCAAGCTTAGTTTCAAAAAATAATTCACTTCTGAGAAATTTCTCCATTCTGTGTCAAATTTATCTTTTTAGAATGTGATATTTCATTCCAGGCTTCTAAAAATGCAGTTTTGTAAAACACAATAGAGTGGTTAATTTGATTTGTGGTAAAGCAACAAGAGGTAAGTCAATTTTCCTTTGTAGTGAGACTGCATTACTGCTGTGCTGTTATTGCTTTCATCTTTATTATTCCAGCTGAGTGTTTGCCACCTGCTGAACTCTGTGCTGATGGTGTAACCTGTATTAGCAAAGATTTCTTTTGTGATGGAGTCTTGAACTGCCCAGATGGTTCAGACGAATCTGAAAAAAGATGTGGTAAGAGTGCAAACCCCTGTAAATCAGTCTTTTTAAACATGCTTAAAACTGTCAGTAGTTTGTAAATAGTTTATGGGCAATAAAGTGCACAGTGAAGTCCAAATCAATTCTAATAAAAATAATAACAAGAGTGATTTTTATAATCTTCATCTTGCAGGAGGAAATAATTTTCTTTCAAATTCTCACTAACGAAGAATATGCTTAATAAATAATTAAATATTAGAATCTGTCTATTTAAATATAAAATTATAGAATTTGTTTCTTACTACAGAAAGATTAATAACATAAATACTATGTAAATTACAAAATAATAGAGAAATTTAATATGAAGTTGTGCATCAGTGACATCAAACAATGTTCAGACCAGATGACCTCCACGGGTCCCATTCAATCTCAGCCCTTCTGTGATTCTGTGAAACTACAGACCTGAAACCCAATTGGTGTTTAACACAAAGAGTTTTTAACCTGCAGTGCCAGTCAGTTTGCTTGCCTTTCTCTTATCTTTGAGTACTGGGTCCATTAATGAGCCCCTCTCTACAAGAAGGACATTGATGGGCTGGAGAGGGTCCAGAGAAGGGCAATGAAGTTGGAGAACAAGTCATGTGAGGATAGGCTGTGGGAGCTGGGAGAGCTCAGCTTGGAGAAAAGGAGCCTCAAGGGGAATCTTATCAATCTCTACAACTCTCTGACAGGAGGGTGGAGCCAGGTGGGGTCAGGCTCTTCTCCCAGGCAACCATCAACAGGACAAGAGGAAATGGCCTCAAGCTGTGCCAGGGGAGATTCATGTTGGACATCAGGAAGAATTTCTTCACAGAAATGCTTGTCCAGCGTTGGAATGGGCTGTCCAGGGAGGTGGTGGAGTCACCATCCCTGGAGGTGTTCAAGAAACAACTGGATGTGGTCTGGTTGATAAGGTGGTGGTCCGGCAAAGGTTGAGTTCCAATCTAAGTGTTTCTATTCTATGATTCCTTCTGACTTCCTGGTTTCCCCAAAAAACTTTGTGTACCAAGGAGTTTGTCAAGGAGTTTAGGTTAGACGTCAGAAAAAAATTCTTCACTGAAAGCGTGCTTGGGCAATGGAATCGTCTGCCCAGGGAGGTGGTGGAGTCACCATCCCTGGACACGTTTAAAAAAAGGCTGGACGTGGCACTCAATGCCATGGTTTAGTTGAGGAGGAGGTGTTAGGTCATAGGTTGGACTCTATGGTCTCAAATGTCTTTTCCAACCCCGTTCATTCTGTGGTTCTGTCACTACAGTGCTCCTTACCAAGCAGCTGTGCAGCTTTTTGCTGGGAGGCACATGGGTTAATGCTGCCTGCATTGCTCTCCACAGCCTCAGCTCTCAGTTGAAAGTCTGTCAAGTTGTCTCGCAAAGAGAACATTGCAAATGTTTTAGGAGAAGTGGGAGCAATTAACTCCCTGAGTGTTTTGTTTGCTTGTTTGTTTTTTTTTAAATATAGAACTTGGTGCTAGAAGTCTGGAAAGCTTCTTTCCATTCCACTGCGAGAAGAGGAAAACAGTGGGGGCAGTCTGCTTCGAGCCTTCAGAAACATGTGAAATGCTGGGCTCTAAAAGCAAACAAGCAAGTAAAAGACCAATTATGTTTTTAAAGAATCTGAAAGCTTGATCCTGAAGGTTTGTGACAGGCTGAACCTCTCCATCTTAAGTGTCATTTTCTTCAGAAAAAAAGAAAAGAGAATTGCATATTCTCTGCCCATTACCTGCATTTTTTTTTCTGAGTGCACTCGGCTCCGAAGGGAGACTTAGCTGAACATTTTGGGCAAAATATCCATCAAAATACTTCACTAGTATATCCACAGAAACACATCAAAATGTCTATTTATCATAACAGCTGCATCTAGCTAGGTCATAATAATTATTGGCTCTGAGTTGGTCCTTCTACAGTTGAGGAAATCAGAAGGTCCCAATGCTCAGCTAGACCTTAGTTCCAAATTTCTACCGTAATACTTTTTTTTTTTTTTGAGATAGGATCTTATTGGGGGTATTTGTTTGGTAGGTTGGTTTTTTTTTTTGCTTATATATATTTCTTTCCCTTTAGGTATTGCTAAATAAGAAAAGTGTAGATCCTTATATTCATAAAGTAGTATTATACATCTCATAAAATGAATGCCTTTTACTTACTATCAAAATCACAGAATGGCCTGGGTTGGAAGGGACCTTAAAGATCATCTTGTTCCACCCCCCTGCCACGGGCAGGGACACCTTCCACTACACCAGGTTGCTCAGAGCCCCATCCAACCTGGCCTTGAACACTTCCAGGGGTGGGACATCCACACAGCCTCTGAGCAAGCTGTTCCAGAAGTTTTTCCTAATATCTGACCTAAACCTATTCTTTGTCAGTTTGAATCCATTTCCCCTTGTCCTGTCACTCCAGGCCCTTGTAAATAGTCTCTCTCCATTTCTCTTGTAGGGTCCTTTCAGAGAAAGGACATAGTTAGGTCACCACAAAGCCTTCTTTTCTCCAAGTTGGGTAATCCCAATTCTCTCATCCTTTCCTCAAAGCAGAAGAGTTCCATTGCTCTGATCAACTCGGTGGCCTCCTCTGGACTCACTCCAGCAGGCCACTGTCCTGACTAGGTCTGAATTTACAAGTTTCGTCCCCATTTTATTGAAGATATTACATTCATATATGTTATATATGACAAAATTTAATTGATATTATATATTGGTAGATACAAACAAAAATAAGCTCAAATACTTGAAATCAAAGCTGTGTAGACATGACACAGCTGTGCCTTGAAGTCTACACAGTGGTTTAAGTTCTGAATTTTGCTCAAGTAGAGTTTTTCAGCTGAGGTATAGACTCTTATGCACATGGCTTTTGGATCTGGTTTGCGTATCTCCCCAAATCTCTACCAAATATAAGTTGTGAATGCTTTGCTCCTTTGTAACTGAGGATGTTATTCCTCATTTCAGCACAACTGAGCTGAAAATTTCAGGAATGTGCATACTTAATAAAATCAGTAAATAAAATAAATAAGTAAAATAATAAAAGTAATGAAAGTAAAAATAAAAGTACAAAATAAATATTAATAAAAATAAAGACAGTGTCATAGGGAAACCAGCTGTAGTTACAGTTCACTTCAGAGAGCTGGATGATTTGCCCCTGTTCATCTTCACTGATGCCTGGTATTTCCAAGCAGTTTGATCAGTTACCATTAGTGCAACAGTTTTGGCTCACAACTTTACAGAAGTACAGTTCTGGCTGGAGGACAAATTGTTGATCCATGTCTCTTGTGTTACATTTTCAGTCTTTTCTACCCAAAACCTCAGAGCTTCTCTAATTTTATGTATTTAACTATCTTATCAGATTTTACAAAACCAGTGCAATGAGGAGTAAGAACCTGGATGCACATTTGGGATACCTGCCAATTTTTCCACCTCTTTAGTTTTGCGCTTTTGTCCCATTCCTAGAGAAAGTGAATATGGTCATATGAAAGCTAAAATTGTATAGATTTTCAGAAGTTCTTCAGAGCTTCACAATGAGATTTATGACCAATTCATAATTCATGCTACAAGTGCTCTTGCATAAAAAAGAGTTGCTGTCCTTTAAAAAACTCGGTTTGTTTTCCATTTTGATTGTTATTCCCTGTAGTATTTCTGATTTCATAATATGTCAATGGTTTTAAAATATAGGATAAAAAGTGAATTTTAGTAATCTCTTTCCTGCATTAGAGAGAATTCGGTAAAATCTCAGATTCTCAGAAGAGATTCAGGCAATCGAACACCTTTTTTTTTGTTTTGTTTTATTGATTAAAATTATCTTGAAAGGCTTCTTTCTGGCTCTGCAATGCAGTGCAGTAACAAAAGGCTTCACATAAGTACAGCTAGCAATTTCAGTGAAAGGGGTCTCTAGAGAAATGTGAAGTCTGAACAGCAGCAACTAATAATGACTGGCATTGCTGTAAAGCAGCCACGTAGCACATAGGAGTATGGAAAGGGAGACTGGAGGCTGATCCCAGGAGGGGCTGCTGCAGACTCTTTGCAGTTGTTATATGTCTAGACTATCATTTTGTGATTAACCACCTCACAGCATCACTACAGCACTGAGAGGGATTAATCAGAAAGTAATGAGCTGCCCCTGGCACAGGAAGGTCCTATCAAGTGGAATATGTGGGCTTGATTTGACCAGTTTGGGGAGCTTCGCCCTCAAATTCAAGGCTAACAGGATGAAGCCCTCATAATGTCCCACGTATGGAACATTAGTAAATAGAAATGGACAGCAAGAAGCGTGTTGGGGAAGCAGTGGAAGTGGTTCCTACAAAGGATATCTCCCGTGTCCTTAGAACTTCAGCTTTTCTTTGGGCTCCAGGAAGAGGCCAAATGTAATGAATTCCATGCTCCTACCCATCTTTGACCACAGCTGCCTTCTCCCTGCAAGGAGGAAGCAGTGGGAGGTTCTCTGGGGAAATAGGACCAGTCTGTGCTCTCTTTCTGCTCATTCCTGGTGCACTAAGCACTGACTATTGCTAGGCTGTGGATGACCTGCCTAAGGACCTTTTCCAGAGTTTTTCTGTCCTATTTCAATTTACTCACTGTCTCTTAGGAGATAAGGAACAAATAAAAGGGAACAATAAGAAGATAAGAACAATCACAATAGTAGGGGACTGGAGCATCTCTCTTCTGAGGAAAGGCTGAGGGAGCTGGGCCTGTTCAGCCTCGAGAAGAGACGACTGAGAGGGGACCTCATCCATGTCTGTCAGTGTCTGCAGGGAGGGGTCAGAGCACGGACCAGGCTCTGCTCGGTGGTGCCCAGCAATGGCACAAGAGGCAACATGAGAAGCTGATGCACACAAAGTTCCACCTGAACATGAGGAAGAACTCCCTCACTGTGCAGTGACCGAGCACAGGAACAGATCACCCAGAGAGGGTGTGGAGTCTCCCTCACTGCAGATATTCCTGAAGTGTCTGGACACAATCCTGTGCCATGTGCTCTGGGATGACCCTGCCTGAGCAGGGAGGTGGGACCAGATGACCCACTGCGGTCCCTTCCAACCTGACCCATTCTGGGATTCTAAGAGAAATTAATGAGCCAATGCTTGTCATTGATTTTATTAGAACAGTATGCTTATCTTTTTCATTTTTGTCCATCCTGTAAGATTCCTTTTAGATCAGATTATGTCTTACTTGTAAACTCTTACTTGTTACTCTTTTGTAATCTTCATTGTAACAAGCTGGGCGCTTTCCTTCTTCTCACACCAATTTTCTTCTTCTCATTGGTAAGGACAGGAAATACATGAATTAAAGTGGTGAGAAAAAGTGCTTCTATACCAATACCCAGCTCTAATGCTAATATAGAATAATAACTATCATTCATGGACCTTTTCTCTCTAGGTATTTAAAATCTTATGTGTTCTGTTTCCCTCTCAAAGATTGCAAAAGGGAATATGTTTGTATTTCAGCTCATGCATTAGGCATGCTGGCAAAGTTCATTCTGCACAGTCTTTATTAATGGTGTATGGCTGACTGAAACAAAGCTTAGTTTTTATTTTGTGTTTGCTACAGTGGTAGGCAGAAAGAATTTTACACTTATAAAATGAACACACGAGGAGCCCCAATTTACTCTTTTATATATCATTTCCCAGAGAAGGACTGTGCTCAATAAAATTCCCATTTAATTTTCAATATGATTGGTTATTCGTAATTGGGACAGTCATTATAAGTATGATTTCATTTCTGAAATTAATGAACAGCTCTATCTAATTTCTGATCATCTGTGTCAAATTGATGAGCTTGTCCTTACTCTCCTGAAAATCATGTGTGTTACTGATTTTATACTTCTGTGAAAGTCTATGATACTTTTTGACAAACTGAAGAAAAAACACTATTAGACAGATTCCTAACATAATGTTCAAGAGGTGCAGCAAAAGCTTCAGCTGTTCTTCAGTGTCAGCTGAAATAAAATAACTCTACATGAATTATCATTTCCAATCTTGCTGAGGCTTAAAAATACCTTTTTTTTCCCCTAAGTAACTGGTTTTTAAAGTGAAGAACTTTCACAGAATGGAATAGCAACACCAAGGAAATAAAAATAATAAAAGCCCCTTGAAAAAATAGATGATGATGGATGACATTTACCTCAGCTGAATGAATTCAATAGCTGGCAGGAAACTTGGGAGATCCACTTATCTCTTCGAGTACTCAGTAATATATAAGACGAGGAACTAGGAAGCTCATAAAAGTAGAGATAAAAATAGTCAACCATATCCCTTTTTGCTTTTATTCACATGACATCAAATTGTCTCTGGTAGTACAAACACAGTTTTCTGACTTAAAGTAGCTATAGATAAGAGCTGATAAGGTAAGATCCTGTCTCCTTATAAAAGTATAGAATAAAATGAAAGAAATAATTGGATTAGCTAAAACCAGTTGGTGGATTTGAATTATTTGGATTGGTTTAGGCTAGTTTGGATTAGTTGGATTGTATCTGATTTAAAAGTGAATTTTCTGTACTGCTTTTCTTCTCATACAATATTTTGAGATCAAATAGTGATAAGAATTAGAAATGGGTATAAGTTGATAGTGTATTTTACTTGGTCTTCCTACTGTTGTTTACAAAGCATTTCCAAGGTAATCCGTGTAAACCAATATCCAGGGTCACCCTCATTTTGGCTCTGATTCTGTTTTTCAAATGTCATTCTGACAAATGTTCTTCATTATATCTTTACAGCTACAGTTTGTGATGGAAAATTCATGTTGACTGGCTCCTCTGGGTTTTTTCACTCTATGAATTATCCAAAGCCATATAATGAAAATATATTTTGCCAATGGATAGTAGTGTAAGCCATTTTCTAATAATTTTGTAGCTGACATTTTTTTGATTATGTGGTGATCTTGTTTCCTGCACAATAGTCTAATGCCATTTGCTTTTATTCCCAAATACTCCAGCACAGAAAATATGTAATACCATTTTCTCTTCTGTATTTATGTAACTTCTCTTTAAAAACCTTCATGAATAGGCTCCATAATTATATCAATAATTTTCCCACTTACAAAAGTTCTTAGGTATGATTTTGAGAAATCTTCTGTGTTATATACATCCAGAGGAACAGAACTGTAAGCTCAAAATAAATCACATAACTCAAAATAATTGCAAGATTTTTTTTCAAAGTATTGCATTAAATAGTAGTCTTTAGGTAATGGTTTTATATGATGTAACTCTTACTTAACAGAAGGAGTTTTCAAGAATTCCCTTGTCATTTGGGGATACAGGTTTAATCTGGGAGTTTAGAGTACCCATGTTTTTATGTAATTTATGAATATGCTGAAGAATTGCATAGTTAGCATTTGATATAATAGCACCAAATGCCTTTTAAGCCTTAGGCACAAGAAATGGAATTTTTTTATCACAGATGTATACCTACAGGCAGGGAAAGCTGTTTGATTTTGACTCTCTAGGCCCACTTCATAGGCCAGGGAGAAAAAAGACAGCCACACTATATGATAAATCTCATCCTAAAGTATGTATTTAAAAAAAAATTAGATGATCACAATTTAGTCCTAGAAATCTTTCGTATGACTGCCAATTCAGAAGTTACTGCTTTGAAAGGCAGTCGTTCTTATTATGGTTTTGTAATAATGGCTGTTCTTTGATTCTGAGAAGTACTAATTTGGCAGAAGATTTCAAAGGAGATTAAGAAATTGCTTTTAAAATTGGAAAAGGTTTGGACTTCTAATTCCAAAAGCTCCTTTGAAAATGCTAGGCTTTGATTTTGTTCGGAACTTTCATCTTCACCTTGAGGTCCTGGTTTTCCTTCTGTTTAGTACATTTTTTCCTTCTCATCTTCAGCAGTACTATTCACCAATAATTACTGGCAACACCTGGCTTTAAAATACAGGTGTGTCCCTGGAAAAGAACAAGATTTTGTCCTTCAGAATATGTCTGCCTTGCTCCTCACTTCACGGTGTTGCAGAATTTGAGCACAGTAAATAAACACAGCCCAAGGGCCCTCCTTCCTTCTAAACTGTTAATATTGCTCCAAGTGCTGCCATAGATGCAGGAAGCATTGTATTAAGTAGATATCCATACCAGGTATGTAGCTAATAAAAGCTTCATTTTGGAAAGAGTCATGAGCAATTGCAAATAATACAGTAGAGGTTCTGCAGATATGTGTAATTGCAGACTGAACAATGACAAAAACAACCATTTGAATTTATTTTCCACTTAATCTGCTTTAAAAAAGTCTGGCAACGCTGAGAGTAAAGGCCTAAGAAATTCTAAGTGGCACTCAAATTTTGTCTTTCTTTCAAATAGAGTTGTTTTTATGAGAGAATCTTTTGGGTTTTCCAGTAACCCATGGTTTTTATTATCCCCATAAAAATGTGCTAAGACAACCTATAATACATACAAGACTGGATTTTTCTTGTGGCTGCCTTTGTATAGAAATATTTCCCCGTTACCTTTAGGAAGAGCTTTTACATTTTCACTCCATTTAACTCCAAATGAAGATCCAATCTCCTCTCCTTTTAAAAGAGCAGTATGCTCAATATTTCCCTGAAAGTTTAGCTTCCTGAAACTTTCAACTCTATGTTCTACTCTTTTCTAACCAAGGCTATTTCTTCCCTCTGGTGAAATATAAAACAACAACAACAACAACAAAAATTTAAAAAGGCAAAAAAAATTTAATTATTTACTTCACACTTCTCTACTAATCATTACTGATAAGAACCAGCAGATTGCTGCTGAAAGCCTATTTTTACTGAGTCTCTCAATTCCAGAAAAAAAGCAAATAGTAGTAGCTAAGATGATAGGCATAGTAGTGTTTTAGAATTTGGACTACCATATATGTCTAGTGGAAAAGAAATGGGAGAACAAATTAAATATAGATTACTCAAGGAACATAACTGTAGCAAAATAAAGACAAGAATTTTTTACATTTTATTTCAAGTGTCATTAAACTTTCTGTATGATAGTTTGGATTTATAACAATTTCTCAAAGAGTGGGTTTGAGATCATCAAATCTGCATGCAAATCCTGGTTTTGTCATAAAAGACAGTATTTTGGACTTTCAGGAGAGAGATTTTGATATCTTGGTATTTATATTGATATCTTGATACTCTTCCTCTGCCTTGGGAAGTCTACCCGAGTGGTGAGATGGTATCTAAGAGTAACAGGTGAAAAAGTGATTGCAATTCAATGAGATGCAGAGGACAAAAAAGCCCAACCAAAACCATCTGAAAAACCCCTTGTACGACTGATAATCACATTCTAGAGTTCAGAACATTCAGTTTCTAGAATATACTTAACTCCTGTGAGTAAATCTGTATGTGCACTGTTGCAGAAGGTTTATGCCCAATTCCTTTGGCAATTTTGCAAGCTAAAATTTAGACAAATAGGTCATCTTGATTAATAACCTTGATTAATATAATTTCATGTTGCTTCTGAACTTAATATCATTCAAGCACTCATTGACTTCAATGAGTTAACTACAGTCAAAGAATAGATTTTCAGTTTTGAGTTTATTTTTGTCTTGTTGCCTTAGAGTGCCTCAAGGGTTGTCCATTAAACTGAACTTCACTTCTTTTGAAACACAACCATATGCAGACGTATTGAGCATTTTTGAAGGATTAGGACAAAACAAGGTTTTAAGAGGTAAGGTTATTTTTCAGCTAATAATACTTTTCCAATAATAAAATCTAAGTGGTAAAATAAGCATTTTGAGGTATAAAAAGTTGCACATATGTGTTTAAGAGGAAGACTGGATCTGTGTAAATTTGCCCTGTCTGCCCTTAAATTTGATGAGATAAATGCTTCCCTTATACATTAAGAAATTTCTACTTGTTTTTTAAGACCTTATTTGAATGATCTCAATAACTTCATCAGCCTCATGGTCTTGTGGGGTCCATGTTTCATTGGAAATATGTTGTCAGAAGTTTCTGTAATATCACCCACAGTAACATAAAACAAAAACATCTAAACTGAACTGGTGGGAGAAGCGCTACCAAACTCCCTGAAAATCATTACGAGTATGGCATTGCTTTCCTCAGGTCTTGAGATACTGATGATACCTTATCTCTGTCTCTATATTCTACTCTGAAAACTGGGATTCTATCCATTTTTTACAAGACTCAGTCTATTCAGCTGAATTCCATCAGAGGTAGAAAACATCTTCTGAAGATAGAATATAGAGAGAGAAGTCAGAAAGATATATTATTATTTATCCTTGTTTTTGGAAGCAGGTAGAGAATGGGAATGTGAAACAGTAAAAGACTAGCTGATGTCCATATTGACGGATATGAGAGATGGAATCTGCAGAATATTTATATGTCAGCCAAACAGCTAAATGCTTCAAGGGTTTGAAGCTGTTGTAGTAGGATCACACTACAGCAGAGAATGCAATCCTTAAGGCTCCATAAAGTAAGCCACTGTGTTTTTGTGACAACACTGGAGATTTTATCTGCATGGGATTATTTTCTCTCTGACTATATGTTTTTTTATTTGTTTTCAGCTTCTCTGTCAGGGACCAATCTTGAAACAATTTACATTTTTTCTCAAGAGGCTACAACACAGTTTATGTCCGATTATTCAGAGAATTATAATGGCTTTAATGCAACATACACTGCATTTAATGCAAGTGAACTAAACAGTAAGTGTTCTATGTGTGTGTGTGTGTTTGTTTGGTTTTTATCCCAAAAGTTTGGTGAATCTACGTTTGAGAAAATGGAAGTGGAAAGGAAGCAGCATTTTCTGGCCT
Source organism: Dicrurus megarhynchus (assembly GCA_013399195.1). Lineage (NCBI taxonomy): Eukaryota > Metazoa > Chordata > Aves > Passeriformes > Dicruridae > Dicrurus > Dicrurus megarhynchus. Next base: position 243,611 of record VXAD01000363.1, on the reverse strand, counting down.
CAGTCCACTAACTAGTTTCACTTTGAAAGATTTCATACTGTTTTAAAGATCAAATAAATTATTTCAATAAGGTCACTCTCAGGTTTACAGGCCTGTATCTAGCAGTAGGGTCATGACAAAACTCATCTGTATAAATAAAACTGTCCATACCTCCATCAGATTCCTCTCAACCAGTCTGTTCACTAATCAACATAATGAAATCATTGACCACAATATCTTTATTAAAAAAACCATTCAGAATATTTAGAAATAACATTCAGGAAAATATGTGCTTCAGCAAAATAGCATTAGGAAAAGTCTGGATGCAGTAAATCCGCAGTGACAACAAAATCCATCAATATGACTCATGCTTTGTTGGATCCATGATTGGATAAGCTTCTTGAGCTGCTAGATTTGGAGCAGGAGGTGAACAGGGAATGTGGCTGGGATGGGATAGGCTGCAGGAAGCACCCAGAGGAACAGCAAGCTCTTGTCATGGGGAAGCCCTGACTGACGTGCATTTCAAGGCACAATGGACTGACACTGCAATATGAGAACAAAAGGGATGAGGATGCTGCCGAAAAGACAGGTGAGCAAAGAAGGAGCAAATGAGAAGAAAGAAGGGGGCAACCCAGGGGCATGGAGCACAGCACTCAACTCTAATGGTGAGCCCTTTCTGCTGGAGCAATCCAGGCCTTGGCAAACAAAGAGGAAAAGAAGGATCAGAAATGAAGGTTGGTGAAAGAGTGAAAGAGTATGTAGGGCCACCCTGCAAAAATAGTGTTTTGTTAACAACTACAAACAACATATTTATTTGGGTAATTCTGTTACATTGCATAAAGATGAAATTGAGTCACTGTGGGCTGGTTTACAAACACATTTAAAAATTTACATTTTTCATCACTCATTCTTGTGTAACTCTGAAAAAAATACCATCTCTGTCATCTTTTATTTACTAGAAGTTCTTATTCACAGGTTATGAGAAAATCAATTGCACTTTTGAAGATGGCTTTTGTTTCTGGATACAAGATTTAGATGATGATTCAGACTGGGACAGAGTTCAGGGTCCTACCTTTCCCTTGATGAGTGGTCCTGAATTTGATCATACATTTGGCAACTTGTCAGGTAAGATCAAAAAAAAGTGACTTGAAGATTAAAGGAAAAACTTGGTTTAGCTTATATCGCAGCATAATGGGTTCTTCATAGTGGTATTACCAGGATGTCATTTTATTCTGCCATAAAAATGAGTCAGGGCTACCAGACATAATGTTTTATGTTACTGATTGCCATCTTGTGGAGATATACCAAAACTAAAAGAAGACATAAAGGAATAACTAAAATGACAAAAGTGTCAGGTTCTGAAAATTTTCAATGCTATTATTACACTAAAGTGCCTTATGTGAGGAAGGAATTTCTGTTATGCAAAAATGTTATAGGTCAAAAACCTGCATGTTTAACTTGAGGGAAAAAATATAATTACATATTAGGCAAATCACTTCTATTTCATCCCTCTCTACTGCTGACATCCTCATGGTTGTCAGAAAATAATTTTGATTTTAAGAAAGTTGACCTGCAGTTTACAGGGGGCATCTGTATCCCCAGTTACTGCACAGCAAACACACCAACTGTGCCAAACACACAAACACTCCAGGAACTGTTACAGTTAAATAACTTAATTGGAAGAGTGGTCATATCAAAAGAGTTATTTATTTAAAGAGACAATATTGATAGGAATTGGATTTTGAGTGTATAATGAATCCTTATCCCAGAATAAGATTCCACACATTTTTTCCTTCTTCAACAATAAAACCAAACAATCACTTTCTCAGCTGATTTTTCAGTCCAGATAAAACTAGATAAATTATAAACTGGATTTTGCAATGCTTGTATGTATTCTATGCAAGATTTACCTAAAGCTAATTCAGTGAAAAATAACTAGAAAAATTGCAAATTATTCTGAAAATTATCCTGGGAAAAGAAAAATAGTATTCTGCACTTTATCGGATAGAAATTATTCACCCCTCTCTGAGTAAATGCACATTTTCTAAACAATCTCCAGAACACTGTTTTGTCTTCCCACTTGGCTCCCAGAATGCAAATCAGATGAAAGAATGCAAAATTTGTTTAATAAAACACTTGACAATCATTTCTCTCTCTTGAAAATGTTAATCTATTTTGAGTGCTCTCTATTTTCCTATGCCAAGTCTAAGCTGACATATGTAATGTTCCTATATGTAATGTTACTATTGTGTTGCACATTTGAATTTCTGTGACCTGTATTTTGATTAAAAAGGTGAATTGCATCATTAATATCAGGCTATTACATTCAGTGAAACCCTATTTTTGTTTTTCTGCTCTTGAAAAGTAAAGAATTTAATGTACACTCAAAAATTGATTCTGAATGCTCAGAGAATTGATGAAACAAAGATCAAGAACTGTCCCTCTGATTCTATGAAGAACTTTTTCCTTTAAGTTAGACACCATGTATATTTTAATGCATGCTCTCTAAGTCAACAGAGGAAATTAAAGGCCTGGTTCAGATTTCAGACTAATTTTCAGGTATTTTAGCCTCCCATATGAAAAAGCTAGATAATCTGGAAGTGTAACTAACATAATACAATGTACATAATTTAAATTACATAATTATAATTATATTCACTTGAAAATTCTATTAATATAACATTTGCATATATATGTATTAGATAGATAGAAGAAAATATGAGATTACACCCATGAATTGAATAAAGCAAGAATTTTATTTTAAATCTGCCTAAGTTTGCATTCCTTATGACAAATCCAGTGCTTCTGTGGCCTGGCCTCCTATGGCAACAAGAGGTCCAAATTCCCCGCTGCAACAAATTATCTCAGAAAAAGCTACAAACTCAATTTCTCAAATAAAGGGAGTTTTTGTTTGTTTATAAAATCAACCTTGCTATAAAATAATCACATAGTCATTCTGTCACCCTCTCAACACTCAGTCCGTATTTCCCATTGTCGTGTGGATACAAATTATGAAATTGTCAGGAAATTCTTCTGCAAAATCACAAGCAATATCAAACAGGATGACATTTTTATAAACCCAGTAGAACTGCTGCCTTCACTGCATATGAGGCAGGTTTCCTGCTGACTTAAACGGGACTCGTTTCCCATTGCTTATCTAGTTCTGAGGAGTATCCAAGAATCTTAAAAGCTCAATTTAATATGTCATTGACTGAGGAATATATCTTGGGATAACCCTTCACATTTACTGTGTCAGGAGTCTTCCAAATGATGCAACACCACCTGTGCTTGATGTTATTTTAAATGTAAACACTCTAATTCAATAACTAAAAAAGAAAAAAGAAAGTTCTTCTGTCCTGGTTAAAGTGTGCTCATTATCTTGCAGGATTTTATATTTCAACACCCATCGGACTTGGATTCATAGAAGACCGAGTCCGGATTCTGAGTTTGCCTTTGGTCCCTTCAGATATGTATTGTCTAAGCTTTTGGTACTGTTACATAATTCCTAAACCTACGCTTTGTTTAAGAAAATACCTAAAGAGCTCTCTTTCATATAAAATATTAATCCCACTCAGCGTGCCAGCAACACCAGCCTGCTTCTGTTTGGATTTCCATGATCATTCTCAACTCCAGGCGTGAAGTTGAACTCCTTTATAACTTTGACTCTTGCAGTTAGCTTTAATGTATTTTATTTTTCACCCTTCATCCAATATTCATTTCTAAACAAAAATAATATTAAGAATCCCTGAAATGTTTTTTGTCATGAAGCTTAACTAGGCCTCTACAATTCCAGGTGTAATCTAAACATGCAATTTATTTTATTTTCATGTTCACATTAAATTAATCCTGATTTCATAAACCATTATAAAATAAAAAGAGTGACATTTTTTAATGGAATTTGACTTTGTTTTAATAATACCACAATGCTCTTCTCCCTCTAGGTATTTCATGTATGGTGATAATGTTTACCGTTTAAGAGTTAGCATCAGTGATGAGCATGGTCAGGAAAACATCATTTTTGAGAAAGTAGGAAACTATGGAAACAACTGGAATTATGGACAAGTAACTTTAAATGAAACATCTGATTTTAAGGTATGATAAACTGCCTTTTTTTTTTTTTTTCATTTATTTTAGCTAAACTGATATCAGAGTTTTCTGTGAAATGAACCCAAAGCTCCACAGCTTCAAAGATAATACTCAGTATCATTTAAAAATGTGTGCCATCAAATAAGTATTAACATGCAGAAGACTGGAATCCCTGTTTGAATTCTCACACCCCTTTTTCCTTACTCTGGGATTTAAAGTATTTGTATTGCAGAAAACAGAAAACCAGATCATTGTCAAGGAACAATGAATGTTATCATGAGAGCTTTCCACAAAAGCAAGTTTTCAAAGCCTATCAAAATCTGCTCTGGAATATAAAACCTCAGTAGTGAGACTGATGTGAAGCACTTAACCATGAGGAGATTTAAATTTAAATTGCCTCAGATTGCAAATCAGTGTTTTCACTAATTACTTACAGATTAACCCACTGAAAGTGTGTTGCAGATGGAAATGGTTTTGACACCACATGGTTAACAATTGGCCTGACTTATCTGTAAACAACAGGAGGAGATTTATTCCAGACAATTCTTTCAGCACCTCTCTTTTGAAAACAATTTCTTTTTATAGGTATTTGGGATGGTTTGTCCTGCTATAGTAGTTTTGATTGATTTCTGGCGAGCACTGCCAGAAAGATGCATTTAACATCTAAGGAAAAAAATGCATCCGTGACCTGGCTGCATCAGATTTCCAGTAAATATGTGGTCATAACCACCACAAAATATGTAACCACATATGATCTCAAGAAGATTGCTATATCTAACTGTATTTCACCAGCACTAATTCCTTGTTTGCAGGATTGCTTTAAATATTTGGATATTAATGAACAGTACAGAACAAACGAGATTAATTTCAGTTTTTCGTGCCATTAACTCAGGAGAAGTTTGGGCTGATGAGCAATGCAGGATTGTTTTAAAAATTACGTGGATTTATATACAAAAAGGAAATTTTAATATTTAATATTTTTAAATCATGTTCATCATCTAAATGAAGAAGGTACTACATTCCTTAGAATGATGCACCCAGTTTCCATAGTCCTGTTTTGTTTTGTGAGGAATTCTGTCTCATCCCTGATGCCTTCCCCTGAGTGTAGCACCAGTGTAGCTTAGAGTGGAAAAGAAAAAGTTCAAGAAAAGACAGAATGGTACAGTGTAGGAAGTTAAAAATGGTTCATTAAATTACAGAATGCTATTTTTTTTTCCCTGTATTCAGGTTATTTTCGATGCCTTTAAAAGGAGAGGTCCCAGTGATATTGCCATGGATGATGTTGGCCTGACAAAGGGAAAGTGTAATGAAAATAATTATGTGGAGCCAACTGTGAGGCCAACTGTTGCTACCACGCCCTTAGTTCCTAGTAAGTAAACACTAAATCACTGTTGATCTCCTATTACTGTATTTGTGTATGAGTGAACCAGAATTTTCAACCTCAATTTTATAAAAACCTCTCTTCAGCATTATAAAGTTATCTTCAGGGTAATATACTGAGATCCAGTTCCATGCCTCTCCAGACAGGTTGTACAGCTTGATCCAGATCCTTCCGGCTGCAGAGTATTTTAGAGGAAAGCACATAGGTTTAAGCTTCCTCAAAACATCCAGTTTCACAGACCTAGCCAGGAAAATCTCACAGATAAAAATAGAGAAAAAACCTGTAACCATACTTATAAATCTGGATTACTTATATAAAAGAGAGAGGAAAGATTGTATGCGATGTTAAAAAAGTCCGAGCACATTCAAAGCAAAAACCAATACAAATATAAATAAAGCTTGTGGAAAAATCATTAAAATATCTGATGGGGCTTGCTTTGTAATTTATTCTGAAAGAGGATGAAATTTTGGGGGGAAAAAAATTCTACAAAAGATCTATACACACATGGCTTCAAATCATTGAAACAAACACTGAGCATGTTCCAGAACTGCCTCTTATTAGATTTACTGTGCCTTTCAAAGCACAGCTGGTTGCTCTCTTGACAGTGTTTAGTAAATAAAAATGGTCTAAAATTAAAATAATAGTAAGTCTGTTTGCATTGTATTCATGTTGAAACACTGTATAATAATATTGTCATTCTCTCAAATCTGTCACCTCTAAATCTACTTTATCAGGACTGGTAAAAAAATAAAACCTTCTGAATATAAGAGCAAAATGCAGTTTTAGAGCTCCATCATGAGACACAGGGAGGTAAAGTTCAACAAGGTGTGTCTGTCAGCAAAATTAAATTTTAATAACAGCAGTAATTTCAGTCATAGTTGCCCAAAATGAGTTTTGGAATTTATTTGCAGTTTTTATTAAAGCAATTTTGTGGAGAGGTGCTGACGTCTGCCCTCTCCATCAATCCTTCAGGTGCTGTGGGTAAACACACATCACAAGTTAGCACCAGTCTAATGATCAGTGGTAGAACAGCCCTGTGGTAAATAGTAGCTGAGTGCTTCTGAAAAACACCAAAGGAAAATCAAACCGTAGATCTCTACCCAAAATATGCTGATGAAATTTTAATAAACAAAAAAACGATGTGGTAATATGATTTATAGTTCTTTTTGGAAGAGATTAAAGAGATCCATGATACAAAAGGACAGTCTAAGCTGTTGCTGGCGGAAAAATAACTTGTTTTCATAACTTTGTTGGGACATGCTACTACATGCTATCTGCAACCTGATGAAAAAAAAAGTGAATGCTTTCAATCATCTTCAAAGAAGTATGCAATTACTTTGATGAATGTGTACAAGCTTACTAACGCTAATGGTTTCCCTACAAATGTCATGTCAATAAACAAGACATAAAAGAATTTGAACTGAGTCAATTTGTTTTACTAGAATTAGAGCTTCAGTACAAGTCACTGGCATGATTCATAGTGCCACAAAAGTTCCTTGAAACATAAAAAAGAATATTTTTGATGGTGGCATAGGGAAGCTGGACTTGCTTTTGTCTTTTGCACAAGACTGTCAGCTTACACTTTCATCTAAAACAAAGATTGCTTTCATCTTTGTGTTAATTTATAACCTGTCTTTTAACACAGAGAGTGGTGTGGAACTGACAGTATCAATTCCACACTGAAGATGTGTATGTCAAAATAAACTGAAATTTTGGCCAAAGCACAGAGAAATTTATTTATGCATAGGTCGTATAACATTTCTAAAGTGTTGAGAAAATCTTCTGTTGTGCTCCAGGAAGATTGTTGGTAGTGATTACTGTTTGGTTCTCTAATGAGTAACATCTGTATGAGTAACTCTTGTGTTTCAAGATCACCGGAAATTTTTACAACATTTTTTCAAGACATGAGTAAATTCAATTTCTTCTCTCATTTTTCCATGCAAGACAAAGATCACTACTAATGTGCCGTACATGTAGTCAACACTAGGTCAGATTTCACATGCCGTAATGTTCCATAAAAAAAAGCCAATGTAACCTTTATCATGGTATTTATAGAGAAAGTAATCCTCCTTGTGAGCCATATGGCTGTAACATAATACACTTATTAGTTGGGGTGGGAATGTTAACAGCTCCTCTTTCTTTCTGAGAGTTCGGCTTTTCTGTCCAGGAGGGATTTGGTGAAATTGAAAATTCTAGAAGATGGCTGTTCTGAGGAAGTTCAAGTTTTTCTTTTTTTTTGGTTGTTGTTTGTTTGTTTGTTTGTTTGTTTTGGTTTTTTGTTTTTGTTTTGTTTTTTGTTGGGTTTTGGTATTTTTTTGAGCTTTCTCCCTGTGGGATTCCATGGTCAGACTTGGTAGGACTTGTAGATTATGCAGTCCCCAACCAAGGGGCTCAGAGTGTGAGATACTGTTAGACATCATGGCATGCAAAATTTGAGCCATAGGGGTGGGGAGGAGAGATTTAAACTTTAGCCAAAGTTTGATAGTTAAGAAAAATATCAATTTTAATTCAAAGAATAAAACAAAACCAAAACAAAATAAAGAAGTTAAAGCTGTTTTGCCTTAACTACTATTTCTTGAAGCAAGTGGAGGAGCAGTGTTCATTTTTCAATAAAGTAATTGTGAGCAACAAAAGTAGGGAAACACCAAAGTTCATTCTGGTGGTTCATTCAACCATTCTGATGGCTAAAATGAAAATAAATAATATTCCTCAATACCAGGTAAAGTTTTTGAACATGAAGCTGACATATTTGGGATGTAAACTACCATCAAAATTATATATTGAAATAGAATATTGAAGATATAAAGTACAATTAGCTGTGTCCATGTGTGTGAGTGCATGTATATGTGTGTACACATATCTACAATATTTGCTTTTAAAGAAATTTTATTAATTTTACCTATATGTACATATACAGCTTTATGACAAAGGTATTTCCTACTAGAAGAGTTGTTTTAAGGAAAAAGCAAATGGCTGTTTTAACCACTGACAGCATTTAGCTGTAAAAGTTTTTGGGGTCCTGATGAAAACAAAATAATGGTTTGAGGAGTTTGGGGGCTTTTGCTGTAAGTTTACTTGCTAGATGACAAAAAGAGCTTTAGATTTGACTCTCTCTGCTGATGCTGAAAGAATAATTTCTCAACCAAAAGGGCAGTCAGGCATTGGAAGGGGCTGCCCAGGGAGGTGGTGGAGTCACTGTCCCTGGAGCAGTTCAGGAAACAGCTGGAGGTGTCGTTCAGTGTATGGTCTAGTTGACAAGGTCTTGTTGATCGGTCAAAGGTTGGACCCAATGTTCTCAGAGGTCTTTTCCAACCTTAATGATTCTGTAATTCTAAGATTGATCAGATAACAAGAAAGGCATACAAGCAAAGTGTATAAATTGGTTAAATTCGGGGACCTCTCTTACTCTCGTCATTTCCTAGCTTTTTTAATACTGTACTAGTAAATGAGACAGATGACTGTATCACATTCTTGTCTTCATAATTCTGTCATGTGCACAGCTTGCAGACCAATAATCATGAAAATTACTTTTACAAATTATCATTGTTACCTCAGATCGAAAAAGTAAGACAATAGGTTAATTACGTTCTTAAATGTTTTCTTTTTCAGCTGACTGTGGAGGGCCAGTTGAACTCTGGGAGCCAAACAGTACATTCAGCTCTGCAAACTTTCCAAACAATTACCCTAATTTAGCTTCTTGTAAGTCATTCTTTTCCAAATCTTTAGGAGAAGTTTAACCATAGAAAAATAGAGATACTAAATCTGCTTTTCCTACTCAGATGCTGTCCAACAAAAAAAAATCTAAGGTATATACAGTGGGATCTTTTAACTGCGCTCTATATGGCACTGAGCAGCAGCTAAGGGAACACGTACCAGTGGATTAAAAAGGGATGAAGACAAGCCTAATCCAAAGAATGAGTCCAGACAGGCCAGTTCCATCCTGCCTTTAATGTCAAATGTCTTTATGTCGATGCAGAGACACATAAGGTGGTGAAAGTTCCCATTTTACCACAAGCTGGTGTATTTTCCAGGTTAATATCATCACTTCTGCTGTTAAATAGCTGAAGTTTTCTAGAGGAATATGTGCATGAATTTTGTAGGGAATCCTCTCTTTATTGAATGTTTCTTAACTTACTAGTGAGAAGACATTGTTATTCTACTGATGTTACTTGATTTAGATTAAGCTAGAGCTGGAAAAAGTGAATGCTTCAAGGTAGTCCACTATGTGCTGTTGATGGATAATGCAAGGAAGAGAGCTTTGTCATTGCTTCTTAATGAAATTTAAATTATTTATTCCTTCAGTCCTGGGGAATAGTGTTGGGATGGTAATCATAAGAATTGTCATTTTGTTTCTGTTCCACTTGAGATATGGCTCACATTTTCAGTATTCATTTCACAAGTTCCCAAATGAGACTCCTACAAGTGAGAAAATACTTTTCACTCCATGAAAATATTTCAAATTGGTTGCTTTTTTTTTTTTTACTTTCTTTTAAAGATTTCCATAGTATCCACACTTAGATTAAATATGAGAAAGTATAGGCTAAACAGAAGCAAAGAGCTATTTTAACTTGAAAGACAGGCTCTGTGACTGATTATAAAAATCATCTTATGATCAAACGAGACTTAAGTGACAAGACTATTTGTCACATTGTCACAGTCAGAAAAGGATGAGCTTTATTACTTTAGGGAAACTCACAGCTGACATGAGTGATTAAAAACAGGTGTGTGTATATGTCATAGAAGCCTAAAATTAGTTTCAAAAGTGTTTTAAGAATGAGAATCTACTGAATTTTGGATCTTGACAGCTTTTAAATACAAGATTTAAACTTCATAATCTCTTGGGTCATTATTAATAATTTAGGAGAGATTTTTTTTCCCCCAAAGCCCTTCAACACGAAAATGGCACAGTAAATTAAACTACTGAAAAGGTGATTCGTGTGTGTGTTACTATTTTCCAGGTGTGTGGTACCTGAATGCTGAAAATGGAAAAAACATTCAACTTCATTTTCAAGTTTTTGATCTGGAAAGTATTAATGATGTGGTTGAAGTCAGAGATGGCAGAGGACCAGATTCCTTACTTTTGGGCAAGTAGCAGCAGTGGGTACTAAATTGAATGTAATCAGACAGCTGGAGCAAACTGATGGATATAATATAAAGGAAATTAAATTCCTCTCATTTCATTCACACTTTTTGGGCCTCAGAAATTCAGAGGAAGATTGAGAAAGCATACTCTATGTGACATCATGTTTCCAAAACATTTACACACACTCAGCTGTGTGCAATCTGTGTGAAACTGACTTCTCAGTAAATCAGACTGTTTATGTGTGTGGACAAACAGAAGGATAACCTTTATTTGAGCCTAATTGTTCTGTGCTGATAGTGAAATCTGGTGTTGGGGTCTGACTATTGCAGTCTGAGAGCAGGTAGGTTTGGGGAAGCAACTACGTCCCTGTGGTGGCAGTATTTGCTTTGGAACCCAAAACATTTTGAATCATATATGAACAAAATAGGCTGAATGTACTCATGGTTTCCTGGTGAACAGCTGTCTACACAGAGAAAGGCCCGCTGCCAGATGTCTTCTCTACAACAAACCAGATGACAGTGATCCTCCGGACGGACAGGTCTACGACTGGGAAGGGATTCCTTGCAAACTTTACTACTGGCTACCATCTAAGTAAGCATCTGAACCTTTGGATATAAGAGGTTATACCGCTGGCCAAATATATTTCAGAAAATGTGGAGAGTGCAAAGTGACTCTCAGCACTTGCTCAGTAGAAAAATTCAAATGTTAAACAGAAAAAGGCTGGTTACTCATCTGTACTTTGTATTTCCTGGCATGAAAAGTGATGGGTTTGTTTCTCAGTGTAATTGGAGCAATGTCTGTATCATGTGCAACTCTGTAATATTGTGTGGAAAATTGACTCAGTATTTTGACCAAAATCTTTTCAGATATTAAGAGGGCAAATGCTAACTATTCCCTATAAAAGCCCCAGGAAGAAACATCACTTTGTAAATCATTCCAGAGTGTCAATAATATGTGTTTAAATGCATTTGTAAAATATTTATTATTGATAACATACACTAGAAGAGAAAACTGTATGTGGTAACTCTGATCAATATTTGTAATATGGTCCTTCTTGCATCTTTAAAAATTTGGTCTTTAGTGTGTGAATAATCTGAAAGAACTAGTCTTAAATATTTGGACAGCAGTGTTTCTTCTTTCAGCCAGATCCCTTCCAAAAGACTCTTGATTTTCTTGGGGACTGCAATTAGACTTGTCACACATAATTCAGCAATCAACTCTCCAAAAATATGCTAAATGAAGCCTAATACAAATTACATGGAACAGTAATGTGCTTAGCAGGACAAATAATTATACTAACTCTGGGCCAAATCTTGACTGAATTAATGAGAGACTTTTTATTACTTCTGTGGGAGTCTGACAGGAGAAAAACAGAGAAAGAAAAAGCAGAGAGACTTTTGAGAGTTGTGTGAAGTACCATGCACTTAGATGAACAGAAATTCAACAAGGATCGAGGCTCGTTTTCGTATTTTAGCTATCAGAAAAGACAAGTTTCTCCCAGCTTGTTTAGCCAGCAGCAGATTTTTTATGGATTCACAGTAGTAATAATAATATCACTTTTCTTAATATTTTAAAAAACCTTCACCACTGGTCTACATTTATAAAATTAACTCTGTTTATTCCCATTGTGCAAGACTGAGAGGTTGGTTTATATGTACATATGACAATTTTGCAGCTTCTTGTTCTGCCTTCTCTATCACATTTGTTCAGTCCAACAGCTCTGACTTTTTTTTCAGCTGGTTCAGCATCTTTGCTGGGTCAGCCTTGCCCATATTTCGTAAAATGAAAATTAAGCTTAGCAAAGCAGAATTCTCAGAGTGGCCATTGCCAGTTCTGGTTAAATGTATTAAAAAAATTCCATTTGCAAAAGAATTATGCTTATTCATGATCTTTGCAGCCAAAGGACAGACTAATATCATTAGCATGCAGGCCTAAGGATAAAAGGATTGTCAGTAAATAAATTGACTTTAGAAGAAAATCAGATTTTTCTTTGTATTTTTTTTTCTATGAAATATTGGGGTTTTTGAAAAGTAAGCATGATTTGAACAGAAATAATTTTTGGCAGTATGCAATATAATAAAAACACTGTCAGTTAAGAACTAAGTTCTGTGAATTTCTGTCATCAGTTATGGACATTGAATGTGTGAAAATCTGGTTCAAGACTTTTATAAACCATATTCTTCCTCTTCCGTTTGGTACAGGCCATGCTGATTGATGAATGAATCATTTCATAAGAATATTAAAAATTCAGAAGTAAAGCAATTATCTTGCTTTAAATAAGACTTCTAGCTAATTAAATATTTCTGTCAGAAAGTCCAGGAAAGTAAAAGAAACCATTTTTTGATAGAATTTAAGTTTATGACTGTATATTTCCTGTAAATGAATGAAGCCATTAAAAATACACTTTGGCCATAGAAAGAAATATAACTTAACATTTACTCTCTCCCTCATTTGCTTTTATTGTATAACTGATTCTGAAGTAGCTTAATCCTGTTTTCATGAATGCTTTCCTCATTCATTCCTTTTACTTTTGCTCTTTCACCTTTCCTCATAAACAGGTTTCAGAAGGAGACTCGGCTCTCATTGCCTCTTTGCTCGTATGCTTGACTTGACACACTTTAAGGTCTTTAAAATTTGTGAAAGTGCTGAATATTTGAAAATTGAAATCATTAGACACTTTTGACAGAATATGACTTTTCACTCCCATGTTTATCACTTGCAATAGAAGAACACTACTAACTGAGCAACACTTAACTAGAGCAGAAGCTACAAGGCAGAGTACCATAGATCTTATTCTTAATTAGCTTCTATTTATCTCAAAATTATCTTTATTTTGAAAGAGAGATGGATGGAAATGGAAAGAAATCAAAGGTTCTGGATACTATTTACACGATTTTCTTCAGGTGAACTGTAAGATCTCCTGTGAACATCAACCTTCCTCATAATTATGGATTAATTTTCCTCTCTTGTTTCCCTTTAGGGGCTTGCACCGTTGATGAGCATCAGTGCGGCAGTGGGAAATGCATCCCATTGCACAACCTGTGTGACAACATACCTCAGTGTGAAGATGGCTCTGATGAAGCAAAGTGCAGTAAGCTTTCCTTCGTACAAAGAAATCATAGAATCATGTAGGTTGGGAAGGACCCCTGAGATCATCAAGTCCAACCATTAACCCAGCACTGCCAAGTTCACCACCAAACCATGTCCCTCAGTGCTACATCTACAGGTCTTTTAAAACCCTCCAGGGATGGTGACTCCACCACTTCGCAGGGCAGCCTGTCCCAGTGCTTGACAACCCTTTTGGTGATGAAAGTTTTCCTAGTATCCAACCTAAGGCGTGCATGTTTGGCAGGAATTGCCTAGGAAAACAGCCACAGAACCTCAGCTAATGTAGAACAGTACAGATTCATGTAGACCATGCCACTTTACACAGCAGTATCTCATTGAGTTTGTCAGGGCCAGGAGAACAGGCACTTTTCTGAGATAGTGTATGGAATCTGGTGAAGACCTCTGGAAAAGGTAGGAAGCTCCTCTGTGCTGAAAACTGTAGTTGCTCATAATGGCCTCAAAATTAAATGAAAACTCAACATATGCTTTCCTTCTGTATCAATTTTGTATTTCCAAGTTCTACCAATTGTTGCTGTAACTAATTTGAGTTTCACAGCAGTATAAATTCTGCAGTGCAGGGTAGAGAGTAAACATGTTCTTGGTGGAAATTCCCCAATAGTTTTGTGGGTGTGAAGCTGGACTATAACGCATGGCACCCTCCAGCCCACCTGGACTCCGTAGGGTGAATGGGTGGCACAACTTGAAAAGCAGCATCCATTGCTCACTGCTATTCCTTAGTTCTCTGGTACAGTGGTTATTTCCAAAGTGCGTGTGTACAGCATATTAATTCACTTCACACAGCAGGGAAATAGGATAAAAACCAATAATTTAAAAGTAAAACTAATGCTTAAATCACGTTTGGCCTAGCACAGCAGTTAAACTGCTCTTTCTGACAATCTGCTTTGGAGAACTAATGGAAGATTTAAAAGTGGTCTTTAAGCTTAGCACAGCTCCTTTGTTTTAAGGATATCTACTAGGAATCAGATATGTTTTTAGGTGTGTGATGACAGTCCTTATTGATTTCAACAGGTTTTACATGCATATGTAGAAATATACATGGTATATGTAGAAACGTGCAGATAGATAGATAGATGGATGAAGACACAGATTCCCTTCTCAAATTAGTGCCATTGGCTACTTTGTTGCAAACATATTCTTCCTTTAAAACATATAGAATAAAATTCCCTTCAGTTTCTTCTTAAGCAGAAAGAGAACTTGATTTTTTTTCCCCAGTCATTGCTAAAAAAGATCTGAACAAAGTAACCATCACCTACAGTAACATGATGTACATTTTCCCAAAGATTTATTTTGCCACTGACTGTCTATTACTTCATAACAAATTACCTCACATGAAAAGCCTGGGAGATTTGTTTCCAAAAACCCATTTAATCCAAAATTTGGCTAAATCAATCTACATCTTACAACAAAATGAAAATTCAATTAGAAACTCTCACATTGAGTCTTTCCAGTGTCCAAAAGCCTTGCTCATTTTCCTGAAACCAATTTCTTATCAGAAGTGACAATTTGAACTAGACAAACAGTCTTTTCAAATCCTCCAACTTCTGAACCTTCCAGGGATGGCAAAGAAATGGCAGAATTATAAAATATATGATATCTGAATTAAGCAGTTGTTGGATGCTCAATGACTTTATTATTCCTTACCAATAATGTATTTGGAGAACATGGATTTGATGAGGAGAAAGGAAAAGGAGTTATAGTTCAAGTTCTCTCAAGACAAGAGGTGTCAAAAGTAATTTGGAGAAACCTTGCAGTGCATGAGATGTTTAAGAAGCTCAAAACTTTCATTTAATTTAATCTGAGATTTATCATTAATTGATCACTATATATCACTTCTTTCAAAAATGCACTCCAGGTGTCACAGAGGCATTTCTGAAAATCTAAATTTTTTATTTACTCATGTGGAAGCGTTTTGGTGGAAAAAGCTTTTCTGCACAAGTAAGATTTTTTTAAAAGAAAAATATTTTGGTAACCAGTAACTGTCAGTGCATTGCATGCTTTTCTCTACTTCACAATGGCAATACTTGTCACCTGCCTGAAACACAGCTGTAGCTGCTAAGAGATATATGACACTCTATTGACCTTCTTATTATATATATATTTTTAATATTATATAATAAAATTCTTATTTTATATACATGTATATATGAGATTCTATTGGCCTTGTGGTCCAGCTTCCTTAGTCACTATGGTAATAGCATAAGGTTTTTTACCAATAAGTTAATCAGTTTATGAATTTTTGTTCTGAATATTTTCTTTTGGGAAAAGTTTTTATAGGACTGGTTTTTAGTGAGCTTTTATTATTAGTGTGAGTGTTTTAACTAAAGCTGCAATGAAAACAGTGAAAACTCATAGCACTTGGAACTGCAAGTCTATTTTTTTTCTGTCAACGCTCATTTTAACTTTATTTCCAATCGGTGTTACTGAGCATCATGGAGCTAGAGCTTCACACACTATTTGGAAATTATATAATGCTGACTAAGAAAAAGATGCATTGTTTAGAGTTGATGGAAAATATACTGTTTATGGTCTATTTCTGAGATGTTTGCAAAATGCAAGGTATGAAACTCCCGTGTGGCAGAAATATAGGAGATAACAATAGCATTTCCTTCCTGTGGGAGCACAACATCCTGGAGATGCTGGGTTTATTGCCTCTGTAATGCTTTTTAACTTTTTTTGTGTTCTTCATTTGCAATAATAAATCTCTTTACATTACATTTCTGTTTGCTTGGTATGGGGGAGGAATGTGGTTTGCCACCTACCCAAAATGCTTCTGCCCATTTTTTTCTCCAGTGAGATTACTCAATGGCTCTCTGAGCACCGAAGGGCTGGTACAGGCCAGGATTGGGAAGATGTGGCATCTGGCATGTGCAGATGATTGGAATGGAGAGATTTCAGACAGTGTTTGCCAGCTGCTGGGGTTGGGGTGAGTGATAAATATTCATTGTGCTTTGTAACTTGTTTTCAGATTTGTTGAGTGTATATTGGCATTTCCCCCCTCATTTTACTGGTGTACTCTCCAAAAAAGTGGCAAATGTATCTGTCTCTGTCAAGTGGAGTGCTTGGTGTGCCAACAAATTTGAAAGCTTGGCAAACCCTCTTTTGATGGCATTCAGTGCAGGATTGATGACTCTGAACATGGCAGGTTGGGCATGAGGATACATACTGGAGAACATTGGGAGAGTGATGTGGGTGCATCAGTCTTTTATCACTTTATGTCATCATTTACATCTTCACTTCCATAAGGGTGGCTCAAGAGTAAAGCTGGAGTAGACAGCAGCCTTGGCTGCTCTGCTTTCGTACTGCTGCTGTTCATTCCAAGTAAAGATAATCCCTTGGATATTCTGCTACTGGGCTCCCCATAAATTCCATACCTATCATTAGATCTGAGCCATTGGGAGAGGAAATGGAATTTCTCTTGAGGAAGACTTAGAGCAGGGAGGGAGGAGGGAAGTATATGACCAAAAAATAGATTTGGCTTCAGTCACTGCTCAGAAGAATTTCTGGGGGAAACATGGGGACTGTTGAGTGCAGGGTGTTGCATTTTTCAATCTATGGTAAAATTTATGGCCTACATT
Organism: Dicrurus megarhynchus; assembly: GCA_013399195.1. NCBI lineage: Eukaryota > Metazoa > Chordata > Aves > Passeriformes > Dicruridae > Dicrurus > Dicrurus megarhynchus. The sequence goes on along the minus strand of VXAD01000363.1, from coordinate 226,378 downwards.
CTGGCCTTACTTACATCACTTGCTACTCATCTGCCATCCACTGAATAATAATTAGCTTTCCTGAAGTGCTGAGGTTTTTACAGAATGTCACTCACCCAACTAATAATCAAATTAAATTCTAAGCTTGCAATTCATTATTTTGGTCTCTAACCAAAGAAAGATGCCTACAAATCTCCTTCTGATAAATTAATTGTAGCAATTACAGAGTTAGAATGACTTAGAAAAATATCAAAGTGTTATTTCAAAAATACTTCTAATTGGATGAATATGTGCTGGTTTGTTGGGTTTTTTACTTTTTGTTGGGTTTTTTACTTTTTTACTACTAGGAACTGAGTTTACGTAAATATCAGATAGCTACATGCACAAATCCTGAGTGTAATTTATGTATGCATGCATGTAAAAACATACAAAGTACGTTTAAATGTGCTTCTGGTCAAATACCTTGTTCTTTAGAGTGGCCAGTGGCCTTTTTCCTCTGATTCTTTCTGCCCCTGCCCTGCCTCCTTTCCCTTCTGGACAGGAGTAATTTTGTGGTCTATTGATTTAATTGACATATTTGATAGGCTTCAACAAACTTTGTCTTCCATGGTACTATACCTTTTAAAAATTACCTCATGCTTTTGTCTCCATAACATTCTGTGGCAATACCTTTCAGGTTGTCTCTATAAACTACTCAGATGCACTTGCTAAAAGTGTTCCTATTAAGCTTCCTAGTTATTTCTTATTAATTCCATTTCTCAGTTCATTACATATTCCCATGGTCAAGAAAAAGTATTTTTAAACCTAACTTGTATCACACTTTTGTAACCTGGGTGCTACTGCAGTTACTGATCCTACAGCAGAGGATAAAATTCTCATATGTGTGTGTATGTACAGGTATGTATGTATTGGTATACAAATAGGTGTGTATATATATATACATATATATATATATATGTAACTCCTGAGAGCATCACACTATTCTGCTTTCCTTGAATCCCCCTGTTGCAGCAGATTTGTTAACAAATGTCACCATATTTGTTACTAAATGGATGTTTGCAATAACAGGTCCTGAGTAGGCTGTAGCTCATGCCCCCACCCTGAATTACAGCCTAGAATCATGCTTTATTAGAGAGACAGGCTAAGGTTCATCTAGGACAATTTACTTTTACTGCTAATTGCATGTACATTTGCCAGTCTCACTTGCTGTTTAATTTATGAAAAGGACTGAGCTGATAGGAGTCCTGTATCATACCCTGATTATTTATGTAGCTGGGCTAGAAAGTGCAATGTTCCTCAGAGCTTCTAATAAATTGCACGTGGGAATTCTTTTGCCTCCATTTTTCAAATATGCGACTGTTGCGTTTGTGATTTACACCAAACAGAAAGCCAGGCTGGGGACAGGCTTATCTGTGCATCTACAAAATACACCTCAGGCAAAAAATTTACAAATCTTCTTAGTGAGTCTGGGGTGCAAGATGAACAAATTGATGGTGTGGAGAAACCTGAAAATAATCCTTTCTCAGCTTGCACTTGTAGCTGTGTGCATCTGACAGCACTGCTAAAATCTGAGTGTTATCAGCATCTTATTTCCTGGAACCAAGAAAATCACACACTGAGCTTCTCAGTGCTCCGTTGGTCAGATGCAAAACAATCCTGTTTCCCTGGGACCAGAGCCAGGTGGGTCTTTACTGAATTGTACCCAGGAATGGGGGTAGACCTGGCAATTTTGTCACACCCAAAAGTCCAACAAGACTGAGAGTTTAGGCTTTACTCTAAAACCCTTAATTCTATTTTCTTCCTGAACTTGCAACTTCCTTCAGAAGGAAATGAGTTCCTGGGAATACTTTGCTGGTCTCAGCAAAGTTCTTTGTCACAGAATTTGACTCTGCCTACCCAGCTTGGCACTTTACTGCTCTCAGACTGCCTAAAAGGCACTTCCAGGCTGAGAAATGCAGCAGTAATGACTTTACCAGCAGGTGGATCATACAACTCTCCTGGTGGCAGAGCAGGGCTGTTGAACACCTCTTTACTCCATACACAGCAGATTTGCTGGCAGATTCCAAATTTCATCCTCCCCAGGAGAGTGCGATTTACTGCATTTGAAGAGAAGGGATGGTACAGGTGCTCTCTGTGCATTAAACCTGCACAAATGGTTCTCTTCTTGCTCCTGAGATGTGTAAGGCTAAAGGACCAGATGGTAGTCTGTCACCCCCCAAAAAATTATGCAGTCTAACCACAGGAACCTTTTTTCCCCATGTTTCCTCAAGGGAAAGCAAATATGTTTCATGGATATATGTTCCAAACTGGTCATACAAAGTATCACAAAGTATATGATGCAGAGTGGGCTATAAAGAAAATCTGGATATGTGTTATAAATGTCAAAACAATTTATCTCACCAACAGTACACAGAATTCTTAGTCCAAAAAGCCTTTGCTACCAAAAAAAAAAAAAGAAAAAAAATTGAAGAATAGACTAATTGATGCCTTTAAATTAACTAGATGACCTTTAAAGTTCCCATTCAACCCAAACTGTTCTGTGATTCTGTGACTCTATGAACACAGCCCACTCCTGCTCACTAGCAAACATGGCACTATTGACTTATTCCACAGCTACTTTGATTTCAACAGATCTATGCGGTGAAACTTTACTTTTTTTTTTCTGCATTCCATTCTTCATGATACAAAATATAATTTCATTTCCTTTCTAGACAGTATGGTATAAATGTAACTGCACCCCTCAAAAAAAGCAAGACCGTGATACCCCAAGGTTCAGCTATTACTGCCCTGTTTGGTGTTTTAGCTCCATACATTTAACCATTGCAACTGCTATTGCAAACCCTTCATTGTGGCACAGAAAAGCCAAAATTAATATTTACTGCTGTCAAAAGAATAAATTAATGTCTCTTTCAATATTATTGTAGCATTAGAGATCTTAGAATAAGATGCAAGACTGGAAGTAAGTGAGTTACATTTTAATCCAAATGAGTTTCAAGCCTCAAAAATCTCCTGCTAAAGGGTCATTATTTCAGGGAAAAAAAAAAAACCAAACAAACCTGGTGTTTATTCTACCAGCATAATCATTTCCCAACTATTGCTCCACTGGTGGAACAGGGTAAATATCTAAAAACATGTATGTGTCTCTTTTTCCCAGGGATGCAAATATGTCCTCAGCTGTATTATTCACTGGAGATGGCCCATTTGTCACCATCACCAAAGGAGGCAACCACAGCCTAATTTTCACAAAGAGGTGGGTACAGTGAGGTTTCTTCCTCATACAAACGATGGCTTTACATATGGTGGTCATTACTTATGCACTAATATATAGCTCAAATTATTTGAAGTCTTCATCCATTTACTGTGGAAATTATATGCTCTTTTAGCAAAGTATTTCTTATCTAGAAATCTCTAAATTGTGGCTACATAACACAGTAGAATTAAGACTACCTATATGTAATATAGAAGAATTAAGATGGAGTGACATTCACCCACAGTTACAGAGTAGTTGTCACAGTAGGTTCTCTCTGTAACCAGCAGAGAAAAATAAGCACTCCAAAATGTGATCCATCAAGGCATCTCTTAAAATACGATGAGTCACACTCTATAATCCTCTGACTTTATTGATACAGACTTTGGATGCAGTGAGGAATGCTAAAATAAGCCATCCACAGACAGGTATCTATATTTAAACAAAATAGTCCCACTCAAAAAATGGCTTCTGGATTTGTCTCCACGTTTACAAGTGAATTATTAGATGACATGATCCTCAGAATACATTTGATTCTATTCTACCCTTTCTCAGTCCAAATAACAGCTGAAGTGATTCTGAAGGGTGCTAGGAACTGGTGGTTTCTTGTAGATTAAATGAAAACGTGATGCTAGCCCAGGATTACATCCTCAGGAAACTGTGGGATTTACAGTACAACTTACAAGGAGAAAGGCTTGCCATCATCAGTGTGAAGAATTTTAATGACTTCAATCACTTTTTTTCTGCTTATAAGAGGGTTTACTGTACAAATTTTTTCTGGATTTCTACCAGAAACACTGAGGCAGAAAATTACTAATTGCTAAAATGCTGAAACCATGTTGAGGACAGCAAGAGCCCATGTTCTTTTGGTTTCCCTTTATAAACATACTACATAGTAATAAAGCAGGAGAGACTTCTTAATTTTCTATGGTCTATTATTTTGTCTACAGGAAAAAAAAAAAATTAAGAGTTAACTTTTATGTTCTAATTATACTCTGTTAACCCCAAACATTTATCATTCTCGCTGGTGGTGAAAGTATCTTAAACTAATGGAATGGAATTGGAGGCTATTTTTCTTTTTTTCTTGAGTGAATGTCTAAACCAGCATTGCCACAAGACACCTTGAAGAGCATTAATGATTTAAAGAAGTCTTCTGTTAATACCTGTTTAACACTAAAAGTGATTAAAGCAGGAGGACATTGAATAAATTAATTTATCTTAGTTGTATTTCTGTTGCAGAAATGGGTGCCTTCTCCCATGTTTCCTCTGGACAGCTGATAGGAATCATTTTGCAGGGTGGCACGATTACAGATTCACACATGGATTTTGTACACATAACAAATGATATAAAGATCGCACAGATTTGATAATTTAAGCAACTGAATTCATTAACTAGTAATCTAATTATAAAATGTATTTCTCACATTGTGTTTGGTTTTTATTCAAGTGCATCCACCATTGAAACAAAGGAGGGCACATATAATAGGGTTTGAAATCTGCAGTGACAGAGACAGCAAAAGCGTTCTCTGGTGCCCTTAGGTAATGTGATTTTTGGCAGGATAGCTATGTAACAGCCCCAAATCCTGCCTTTTAGATATATGTGAGCAGATTCCACGGGGACAATTGTTTTTGCCAGTTCTAAGTGAAGATCATGCTCACAGATATTCTAAGTACTCCAGATTTCTGCCTGGCGTGCTGTGTGACAGCTGACACTCAGAGAGGCACAGAGGAGGGTGTTCAGCACATGCCCCTGGTGCCTTTTGGCCTCTCCTGTGCTGACCAAGAGGCAGCTGAGAACTGTTGGGCTGAAGTGCAGGCAAGGAAGTGCTTTTCCTACTGGGAGCTAGCTTCACAAAGAAGAAAAAGCAGAGGCCAGTGAAGTAATTTCTACTAAAGCAACCAGCAGGTACTTGTAGTGGGACCGGCAACTCCCTTTATACTGAAAATGTAAAATTATAGGGACAAATCTGACATTTTTGTGGTTAGTTTGGGTAGTTTATGCATCTACCTATGAGAAGGCATAGGATCAGATAAAAGACCTAATATGCAGCACCACTGACCACCCTTTGAAACCCTACAAAGGCATCGTGGAAAAGGGTATTTAGTTGCTACAAAGTTTATGCAGAAGATGGCATTGGGGGTTTATGCATTTCTGGTTGTCCTTGATGTTTGTCTGGTTACGAAGGGACATCCTTATGAAGTCAATACAGATCTGAATACAAGTCACAGAAATTGGCTTCCACTTTTAAAATTACACCTTTAAAATTAGGTACCTACCTTGAAGTGGAAAATGGCAATGTGGGACTATTCAGGGCTGGAGGAATATCTCATTTGCACCTCCCTATAGTGAAGGTTTAATTGGGAAGGTGGTGGGTAGTTACAGTTCCCACTGCATTTCTTCTACCACTACGCCATTGGGAAATTGCTGGGTCACATCTCACTTACAGCAGATATCAAATTTTAGAGCAAACACAGTGAAGTGCATCATTCTCTATCATGTTTTAAGTATCCTTCACCTTTTCTATTTAAAAATGGAATGTGGAAATGCACGCTGGAAACAAACTGTTGGAAGAGTTTGGTTTCCTATTTTCCTCTCATTCATATTTCTGAATTGCTAGCACATACACTGTCCCAAGTGTTTCAGGTTCATTACAGGCTGTGAACATAATATTAAAACCTCTGGGTATCAGAAATGCTTGAGCAGTTTTCATCTGTGGTCTTGTGCTCTTCAGACTCTGGCTTTATATCTCTGCTAAATAATTTCTAACCTAGCATATGCAACTATGTATTTTACAGTAGCATTATTTTCTTAGTAAAATGATACAGGGATATAAAACTAACCTCTTAAATTCTTTGGCCACACTGATCTCTAGTGGTAAGGTATTGAAAATATGTCAAAAGGTAGGAAAAAATACCGTAGGCAGCTATAACTTTATTGCAAATCTATCACGGACAGATGACTCATTTTCCTAAAACACAGGAGTCTACTTTTATTTCCATAATATAAACCGATTAAGTGCCCATTGAAGATGAACATGTACATTTAATGTTGTATAGCATATAATGTTGTATATTTATAATTAAAATATAATTTAAACATGTAGCATTAGTTATTATAACTTAATAGGTTGATATTGCTAAAGGAATGTACTTTTATATATACGATTATACAAATTTCTCTGTGTGTGTGCATGTATATCTGACAGTCAGAGTTATTTGGTGTGCAGATACTTATGATTTAATTGCACTTTCATTCTAGAGAACAGTGTCTGGACAACCTGGTGGTTCATCTGCAATGTAACATTCAATGTAAGTGCACAGAATCCAGGAATATTTCATAGAGACATCAAATTGTTCAGACCATAAAGCCTAATGTTTATAGCTTGAATGGAGAGGTTCAGGAATGGACTATAAATGCTATACTCATGGTGATGATGATATATACATAGGAAAATTTAGTCTTCACTTGATTTCAGTGTTAAGTGTACAATAGAGATGGACCTGTAGCAAATACATATATAAAATAAATGTATAAAAATTCCAGAAGGTCCAAGGAAAGAAAACATTTCACAGTATTTTTGAATAGCAGTTCAGATTCTACAAAGCCTATTTTTCCCAAGAAAATTGATTAGTCTAATAAAATATGCCACATCCCCTTTATTTTTTATTTAATTTTATTTTATTTTGCTTTATCTTAGCTTGTGGAAAACACCTGGTAACTCAGAATAATCGAACAAGAATTGTAGGTGGAAGTGATGCCAGAAGAGAGGCTTGGCCTTGGATAGTTTCACTCCATTTCAATTTCCAACCTGTTTGTGGAGCTTCCCTTGTCAGTGATGAGTGGCTGGTGACAGCAGCACACTGTGTATATGGGTAAGGTTCTTTTATGTGCAAGTTCACTGAGGGGGCATCAGATTATGAACAAATTGTGACACTGATATGAAAAATTAACAACTCGCGATTTAATTACCACGTTTTGAATCACTTGTGGGCTCAGCTGAAAGCTCCTTTACTTTCTGGTAAATCCTCAGTCCTTACTTTACTGCAGAGAATCACGGAAACTAAGCAGCCTTTCCTGAACAATAAGGAATTGCACTTTAAATGCATGGTGTCAATACTGAGCCTTTGGTACTTAATCCATAATTATTGTGAGCCTCCATAAATTAGGTGAATCCCTACCAGTGGTATAAAGGGTGACATCGTATCCCATAAAGTAAACCCAGCATTCCTTCTGTATATTATCATGGACTGATCAAGACTTACTGTGCATCACCAGAATGAATCTTGATTTATGTGCATTGATTAGGCAATATTGGATAATTTCTTGATGGTGCTGTTTGTACCATTCAAAGAAGTGATGCATATTTCATATTTTCTGAGGCTTGCTTTCATAATAGCTACAATAAAAACAAGTGATGAAAAAGACATATAGAAACTGGAATGGCAAAAACAAAATTAATATTCAAAGTAAAGGTAGAGCTTTCATTACAAATAGCTAAATAGTAAGGCAGTGGAGACTGTGCCAAAATATTAATGCTGCCTCATGGCATGACAGAAGCTATATTCCACGCAGAATCACTGAAATGAAAAGGATCAAGCCCTCTTAATTTCCACACAATAAATCCACAATTGTCTTGATATTTCCTTTTCACTTGAATCACCTTTCTATTTTCACCTAAATCTAATTTTGTCATCTTGCCTTTGCTAGAATTTTCCTAAATTGAAGCTTGCAGCATCATACCTTCTGAACATTAAACACTCCTAGTTTAGAACAAAAGAACATCTTGATGTCAAACCAAAGGAGAAGCAGAAAGCAATTCAGTCCAACAACCAGGCTGAAAATGTACTTTTTAAACCATAAAGTGATTGATTAAAAAATAGCAAATTTAACTTCTCTGACAAATTAACTTCTCTGACAAATACAGCCTCAAATCAGCATGTGTAGAACAGGCAAAAAAGATGCAGATTATGCCATATTTTGTCTTAGCATATTTTTTTTGATTTAGATTAAAAAACTAAGAGACCAGTTTTCTATGAGCCGCAGCATTTCCAACAACATCTCAGACCCATTATTCTTTAGACATTCCATTACCATTTTCTAACTGGGACCAATATTAATTGCCTGCTGGGCAGTCAGCAGTATTCTTCATAGTGCTTAAAAAGCCATGGTAATTTAGTTAATGTATTTTTCCCCTCTGCACCACTGCCTGATTAATTCATTATAAATAATGCATTATAAGCTCACCACAAAAAAATCAGCAACGTATATCAGCAGCGTGGATGTTTAAGACAGCGATAGTCTCAGGGAATTCTACACACATCTACTCTATTCTATTTATTTGACAAAATATGCAAATGCTATGGATTACCATGAGGCTAAGTATCAGCATTTTATCTAATACATGTTTTTCAAAAATCATTCATTAATCACTCCTAATTGTGAATACTCCTTGCCACTTGTAGGAGACAATTAAGGCCATCCCGCTGGCAGGCGGTTCTTGGCTTGTACGCTCAATCAGATCTGGCACAGCCTTCAACAGTGGTGCAAAACATCGACAGAATAATTATGAATCCTCATTACATGAAGCAGACAAAAGACAGTGATATTGCTCTGATGCACCTTCAACACAAAGTGCAATATACAGGTGAGTTTTTATTTTCCAAAAAAACCCATTTATTTTACTACGCAAAATGGTGCTAAGCATATGAGTGGTGGGGGGTCTGCTCAGTACTTCCTGGATATCTTGGCCAAAAAGAGGGTTTGAATTAATGAACTTTTTTCTGTTCTGACTTCACAGAAATCTGAATACAGGGAAGAGGTTGAAATTGATTGCTTGTTTCTCATTCACAGATTACATACAACCAATCTGCCTACCAGAAAAAAATCAACAGTTTTTGCCAGGAATTAACTGCTCCATTGCTGGCTGGGGAGATATTGGGAATGAAGGTGGGTTGTGTGCTTGGAAAACTCTGACAGGCATGGAGCTGTGAGGGAAAGCTTGTTCCTATTCCACAGGAGTTGCTAAGGTCAAATAGTTTAGAGAGCTACTCTTCCATATGAAAATGTAGGAAATATCCCATTCCACTATTCCTTCTCTGAAGCAAAATGATAGTTACAACATATTTATTAGAAGAAAACGTGCATTTCTAAGCTCATTTGGCTATGAAGAAAGCTTATTACATCCACTTAGAAGTTATAATGACTACTTTTCTGAACATGAAATACGTACATCTTGGTTCCAGATATTGGGTGGGGGAAGAGAAAGATTAGTCTTTCTGACAATGTGCAAATGAATTTCCCTAGAAGTCAAGAAAACTGACTGCAGTGTGAAATGTATGTTCTGTTTGTATGTCATATGCTCCAGATTTGGAGTCTCTCTGAAATAATAAACATGCCATTTCACTTCCACAGTGGAATACATTGACTTCTACATTAAATTGAATTTTAAATTTTGGGTAGGAATTAATAAAAGAAATTTTTATAAAAATTTCAAATAACCGTAGTTACACAATGAATAGTAACGAAACACTGGACAACTCACGTTCCTAAGCCTTTAATCATCCCTTAGATCTCCCCACAGTGAGTTCATATTCATTGATTTTAGTAATCTTGATTTAATTATAACGAATTCAGTCCCATTACAAAAATGAAAGACGGGATTCAGTTAACGAGCCCTGTTTACTCAGTGACTGTGCTACAGGGGCATAAGCCTGAATAGTACAGCAGTAAGGCAGGGATTCCTGCTGCTCAGGAGCGTGCCAAGCATGCTGGAACAGGAACAAAACCATCAGTGTTCCCAGCAGGATGTATGTATTTATTGCCGCAGGTAAACCTACTTTGTATTTTTATCAGGTCCCCCTTCAAATATATTGCAAGAAGCAGAAGTCCCTCTCATTTCCAATGAAAAATGCCAACAATGGTTGCCAAAATATAATATTACTGAGAATATGCTCTGTGCAGGATATGACATGGGAGGAATAGATTCCTGCCAGGTAAGTAGAAGCAACTCATTTCCACTGCTGGCATAAACCACATTTAGTTACTGAATAAAATGCTCTCCGATCCTCCACTTATGAAAACCAGAGCAATCTCTCTCCCTGAATGTAATTTCTACACACAATATTTTGCCCATTTAATAATTTATCAGGATACAAGTTTAAATTTTTTTTGTGCGTGTGTGTCATCTTGGCATAAACAACCATGGAAGGAGATAAATATGACGGCTGGAAATTTTGTGCGCTAGGCTTTGAATAATTCCTGCTGAGTAATTCCATGAAGGAGAGAGGCACATGCTTAGGGAAATGCAGAGAACAGAGAAATAAATACCAAATAGACTGAAGTCTCAGAAATGCTTCATTAAGGGAGAGAGAGCAAAGCTGCTTTTCCCCAGAATCTGTAGACTCTGGAGGTCTTTCCTAAGTGGACACCACAGTATTTCAGAGAGGCTGCCTTTCCGCACTGATACACGTTCCTGTGGGTTTAGTTTTTATCCATCCCAGCTCTCCTTATAACTCAGTGCTTCTCTTTGAGGATGTGCTCAGAGCTGGCTGCCACATGATTTTTCTTCCAGCAATATGGAGTCTGTGGCATGGAGACTGGTTGGCTTTCCTCAAGCCTGATGAGGAGCACTGTCACATAATTCCTATTGCCATGCCCTCCCAACCTAAGCCTCCACCAGGTGCCTTGACTTTGCCTCGTTTAGTCTAGAACAAGGACTGTGTTCAAGCCTAATGTCCTTTTCCATCATGGCTTTCCTCTTTCCCTTTTTCCTTCTGAACCTTATACTGAAAAGAACCCAAACAAACAGTGTAGCACCACAGGCTGATACAGAGTACAAGTGACCAGCACTGTGGTCAATGACCAGTCAGCCATGAGCAAAGATGAACGAGGGAGTCCTGATAGCACATCTCCCTTTAGGCTGCTGTCACAGCCTTTAACGTTCTGGGATGCCCTAGAGTCATGGGCAGAAGTATTTTAATGGCCGAGTCCTCGCAGAATTCTCTAGTAAAGATCTATTCACAGGGCCTGGAGAAGACACATTTAATACTGGTTCAACTAACTCGACAGACAATGCAAAAAAATCGTTGTTTTCTTTCTTGTCAAAACAAGATACCCATGGCTGACTCATCCCCACTCAAGCTAAATCAAATTCAGTCTCTATTGCAATGCTACATCTGCTAAACTATTGAAAAGGAGGTGAGAGGAAAGGACACCTTCTCTTCTGGCGATCTCATTATTTTGTTCTCTAAATTTGAAACTGCAGAAACTCTGGGGTGACTGAAAATAGAACTGTGTTTTGGCTAAATATATTCAACTGAAAAAACTCCTCCACATTTACCCAGGCTTTGTGAAATATGAAGGGCTGAACATGAAGGGAATAAGATTAAAAAAAAATCGCTTGAAGCTCAGTCCTGTATTACAAAACTGATGAGAGCCTAAGGTCACATCATTTAAAAAATAAAGAAAAAAAGAAATTCATAATTTCAAGAATTTTTTTTCACATGGAAATATTTCTCTTGATTTCACTTCTTGGTGCCCGGGACATACAGGAGTACAGCATCTATGATTAAGGAACAAAGTAAACAAACATCTTAAACAAGCTCTGCTTCAGAGTTGACACTGTTCACTTTTAACTTTTGAATTTCTTATTGCAGGGGGATTCAGGTGGCCCTCTGACATTCGAAGATGGGGACAAGTGGTTTTTGGTTGGTGTAATATCATTTGGCAAAGGGTGTGCACTTCCCCAACGACCAGGAGTGTATGTTCGAGTCACCATGTTTGTGGACTGGATCAAAAAAATCATCTATTAGCTTAATATTTTTCAATTATACAAATGGAATTCAGATGTTGGAATTAAGACACCGCATAATGATGGAGACTAGGCTGCCACAGTCTCACAGAGAAACTGAATAAAAATGTAAATCTTGGTGAGGAAAACATTGGTAACTTCTGTTTGTTAGTAACACCCATTTCCAACTGAGCACAATATTTCAAAAGAGATGCTGTGGTTTTGTTAATAAATAGTTTTGTCATTTTACTTGTTGTTTTATGTAAGACCTTAGGAAAACAGATTCTTTGGACATCAGTGCATTAACTGCACAGTGGAGGGCTTTACAAAACATGGGCAGTAAAAAAAAAAGTTTGCAAACTGTAAACACTAGTGGAAAATAATCAAAATTATTAATATCAGGTGAAATATTATCTGGTTTATGTTTTTACATTGTGTTTTTCAATGTGCAATTTCATATTAATGCACAGTCAACTTTTCCCAGCAATCTCTCTGCATATCAAACTGAAGATGTATGTTATCTCTAAACTGGGCTCACAGGAGTTCCTCTGCCTTGCCTATTACAAAAAGCTCTGGAATGAGGTTTCTGGATTGAGCAGAAAGGCTGACCATGGATCATGCTGCTTTCTAATAAATGAACTGAATGTCAGCCAAAAGTTCTCTCTTGTGTAATGTGTTTGGAATTAATAGAGTTAAAAAAGGATTGCATAGAGCTTTTTAGTTTTCTTTCTAGGCAAGTGTTTGGCAGTTATTCAAACAATTATAGAGATGTTCTTGTCCACACCCAACCACAGACTCACAATACCGCAACTTCCTCTCATAAAAAGTTATGTTTTTAAAAACATTTGACAATAATGAGTACCAGCTCTTCCTCGTGAATAATAGTGTTCCTATATTACAGGCTTTTTCTGTATTGGGGATTTTTAATACAGGTTTTGTGCTTTGTATAAAAACTAGCAGGGTATCCCATTACAGCATTTTAAAGGGGAAAAAATATGAAAACCAAAATAAGGGGTTTATCTTCTTGAGCTCTTTTATAAATAGGTTTCTATTAAAATGTAATTACCTACTAGTTCAAATGCCTTAAATACTATGGTGTCTTAGTATAATATGATGCACTTCTTTATTGCTGTTTTCAGACTGGTGCAGGAATTTAATGTATTTATCATTCCACCGTACCAAAAATACAAAATGTGTTCTCACTTACTGTGTGAGTGTATCTACACATATACATACAGGTGTATGATTGTTGTATGAAGCTCCTGGATTTGGTTCTTGCAAGCCTAAATGCAGGTATGAAATGCTTGCAACACAGGCTGGCCATCACTGATTAAAAAAACAAGTCCCAAACTGTTTTCATGTCTTTGTAAGCATTAGACAACTAGGTCCAGACCGAAATCTGTACCTTTATCAAGACATCTGTGATCACAAAGAACACAGGTAAACATAATTATGACAGAGAGAAGGCAAGAAGGTGTTTTAGAAACAGTCTTTCATATGAAATACACAGTTTTTTAATATTAAAATATTCAAGTTGCAAATTCTATCTTTCATAGTGGACCATTGTTTCTCCTATTACTCTGAAAAGTAGAGCATTTTGCTATCAGTATAAATTGATTTGGATGAAGCAATTCCATTAAAATGTAAAGTAAAATATGACCTGATTTTTTCATTATTTACCATACATCACTATTGTACATTGTGTTTCAGTCTGTTAATGAAATACAAAAGCCAGCTGAAAGCAGATCCAGTCTCTAGAAAATGTACTTCCCAGGAATACAGTAAGATATTTTTATTTGTCTGCATTCTCTTGCTTCCCAAAATGCAAAGCATAAATGTATTTTGAGATACACATTGATAAACCACCTCATCAGACTGAAAAAAAGTTCTATTATAAACCCTGGCATAAAAAGATGTATCATATAAGCTAACTTAATTTAAAAAGCCATTTTATTTCAACTAATTTTTAGCTAGGCAAAACTAACATAACCTTAGGCAATCACACTCTAGCCTTTGGTCAACATCCATGGCTTCAGCTGCCTGCGAATTAACCTGTGGAGAAACCAGTCAATACTCTGTTAAAACACTTGAGCAAAACAGATTATTTACAGTTGAGTCAGTTCCAAGATGCTTTGAAAGAGAGGATGGATATGGTGATAAATACGGAAATATTTTGTCCCAATAACCAATATTTCTTATTTCTACATAAAATCTGACTCCACTACAAAAGAAGCACTGGATGCCACTTCCTCTCTTGCCTTCACACAGAGTTTGAGACAGGTCTGTGCTGATGCCTGCCCAGCCATCACTTTCACTCTGTAAAAAAAACACTGATGAAGGTATTTGCATTCTCCTAATTGCTGCTTCAAAATCACTTCTGCTGCCATTAACCATGATATTGATAGTGACTTTACATGTCCTTTGGAAGTATGAAGTATGAAGAAATAGTTAATCTTTAAGTTAAAGGGAGTAAATCCTACAAGACCATAAAAATTAACTAGAGTTCTTTTTACTACAACTCTTCCCAAGAAAGAGGTATCTCTTCCCCTCAGCTGAATTAGGCAATATTTATGTCAGTACTACAACAATTCTTGCCTTGGTGATCATGTAGGATCACAATATTTTCTCACTGCAAAGGAAACTGAAGTAGGGGATTGAACAAAGAAAGAAGTTCCTACTGACTAGAAGAACTATAAAACATTTTAAGTAGGAATAACAAACAATATTTAACCTGAACCACAGGGGGAGGTTTCTTTGAAAAGGAAGCAAAACCACCACTTAAGAGCAGCTTTAAGATGCTTCTAAAAGTGCTTCAGCAACTAATTGCACAATTAGTATTAATGGTATTGAACTCTCAGACATTTTTTCCGTACTCAGAAGAACTGAGGCACATTTGTGTCCGACGTGATGTGGTGAACATCAGCCAGCACAGTGCAGGCAACCCATCAGTTCTGCTTTGGCCAGTCTCTCCCCAGCATCCAGCCAGGGGTAGCTCTGAATCTGTGTTAAAGCCAGCAGTGTTGAACTCAGGCTCTTGAGCTCTTGCTGCAAGGGCAGTAAAATCCCTTAACTTTTTGCTCTGACACCAGACTGTCACTAACAAATCAACCAGAGTGCTACTGCCACCACCCCAGGCTGCTCCTAACGACTGGCACAACCATTCTTAAGGCACAGAAAGCTCTTAAGGAATCAGAGAGAATGGACATTAATGATGTTAATCATAACTCTAAAAGACAATTTAAAGGCACCACACTTACCTCTAAATTTATCCATCAATTAATATAATTAATGCTTTTCTAGATAATAGTCTGAGTAATGTTGGAATCAATCTATTAGTGCCACTTCCAAGAAAAAGCCTTTGTCTTCTCTTTGTTCCAATACTACATTATTCCTAACAAACTATTAGTTATATTTAAATGACCTTTAATGTCTTTTTACATAGACTTACTGAAACAGTAATTTTAATCTTAAAACTCTTGCCCACTGCGGTTTTTTTTCCATCAAAAAAATATTTTACTTAAGTAACAACTAATAGCTGCCTTTAAAGGACACACTGTTAATGAGGTATCACTTTCCAAGTTATTTATGTTGACCTTAGGCCAAAATGACAAAAAGCTACAGTCATTCCCTGGCAAAATGAATTAATTCTATGACAGCAAAGGACTTTGAAGAATCCTTGAATTTTGCCACATCAGGTTGATGTCACAACATGGTGGCTGTTTCTGTCAGCAGCCATGTTAATATTTAATAAAATAATATTTGTTCCCAAGGTTCAAAAACTGTGTAAAGTGTGCAAATAAATACTAAACAAATATTTTGTATCAAACTTTTATGCAAAGATAAATAACTGTTACACTGTAAAACTGTCAGTTCCGTTTACTGTACATTGACTACAATACAATGCATGAGAGACTAAAAGAAACAGAGGAGGTTTGTTTAACTACAAACAATCTTAAAACTGACATACATTGTGGATATTTCCCCATAAAAACTTCAAATGCTCTGTTCATTTCATTGCTCACAACTAGCTAACTTACATCTCTTAGCAAAATAAACACATACCCTTTATTTAGCAAGGCATATTTTGTTACTGAATTAATAAACAAACATTATATAAAAATGATCTGAACATTTGCCTCAAGGGGGAGCTTACAGTTCATTCTTGTAGATCCTTTGCATTTTCAAGCCATTCCAAGCTAATGTTCTTTGACGACATTATAATACAGCCTCACTGCAAAATGTTATTTTTGCTTTGTTTTCAGTCAGTAAATCATTATACCTCCATGCTACTGTCCTTTCTAGGCGTCTTTGAAATCCATAGTGTGGACTGGTTTGGACTGGTTTTTGTTCTTCCTTTACTGAAAAATAAAAATATAAACTATTTTCAGTGCATGTGTGCCTTTCCAGTCCTGATTCAGCTTTGTGATCAGACCTGAGCGTTTCACCCCCGGATCTCAAGGCCACATTTGGTGCTTTCACAGCGTGGCTTCCCCATCCACAGTGGCACTGTTACCAAAAATACCAGACCACCCTGCTTAGCACTGCTACTCCCAGGAACTGTACTGAATTGGCCTGATGTTGATTTTATTTAATTTTTTTTCCAGTTCCCATACAACCACACCTCTCGTACAGAGCGGTCTTCTCAGAGAAGGGTGTGGACTCAGTTTGACCAGGGCTGGTGGGAGCTGAGCACCTCCCTTGTCTGGGGGGGACCAGAGCACACACACCCCCCTAAATCCATGCCCAAGGTGCCCAAGGTGCAGCCCACCCACCCCAGGGGGTACCACACCCCTGCCCACCCTGCACACACCAACGGGGTCACTGCGATCCAGTGCACCAGCAAGCCTCTTCCCTTCAGGGCTTGACCTGACATCTAATGAAGTGATGGCACATGAATCAGACTCCTAGCAATGAATGACTGGTAGAAAGCTTCCTTAGGGCTAGTTTTCAGTCAAAACTATCAATAGTAGGTTCTGTGTTTGGCATTTTTTCATTAAAAAAAAGATAAAACTGATTCCGAAAGTACTTGCTCTGCAATACTACCAAAGTGTTCACTCTGATTTTTCCAGGGAGTCCTGAGGTACCCTGAAAGTTTACGGCAGTCTTTCCACATGGCTACAACTGCCACAATACGCCATCTTCCCTCACTTAGATTGGCAGATGACAGTGCACTGCAGTCTACTGAAACAGGAGTCACTTCAGGAGCCATTGCAGGTGCATTTCAATGAAAATGCTTCAATCTATGGGTAGAATATCTCACACTGATTTTTTTTTTTTTCCCAATTAAGTAAAAACCAGAGGAGGAGAAGTAGCTCTACATAACTCTGGAAGGTGGAAACCTAAGAGTCCCATCAGTCCTATACATACCGTTTTACTCCTTTCCTGGTGTGTAAATGCAAGCAAGTCTGAGTTGATTTAAAATGTACTTCGAGGGTGCTGAATGCTATAGTAGTTTTCAATCCCTCCAGACTTACCTCTGAAATCCTACAAAGTAATGCATTATGTACCTGAGCCCATTGGAGTAATTGAAAAGACTCCCTTTGGCTTCAGTGGACTTTAGATCAGGCCACAATGCTATAAACAAAGCAATTGCAATGAATCAAGTAGTTCCAGCGCTTCATTCTTAAAGAAACGAAGTCACTACTTCCTTCCAGATTAATCCAGAAAAAGCAGGCATATTTCATAAATTAATGATGAAAGGCTTTGAATGGAGAGTCCTTGCCACACAGCAGGAACAATTTCTAAATACCTTGGATCAGAACTTGAGCTGTATCAAATGAGCTTATCTTCAGCAAACCTACGCTGATTTTCACAGCTGGTTCAGGAAACAGATTTTAGTGACAAAGGTAAGATGCAATAAATAGCTTGAGCATATTGGTGTTTTGACCATCAAATGCAATCATAGAAACTGAGAAATATACCAGGTTGGAATTTAAACTTTCTGCAAGGCATTCAGATGATAATGGAGATGGGTCTTTGAAGCAGTTTCTCCTTGCTTCCCTGGAAGAAATGAAAGGGAGAGCATCTAAGCATGAATGAGCTGATCATTTCTGCCAGCTACGGGGACGAGGTGTTGCTTTGCCTTATTACTACCCTTCAAGAGCCCAATGCCAGGCAAAATTAGTCATGACCTTTCAAGCTAGGCATGTCCTGGTTGGCCATGGGTTGTGGCTTTCAGAGGAAAGGTCACCATGTTGTGGAAGCCTAAAAAAGAATGAGAAGTCAGGGTCATGTGGAAAGTTGGGGATCCCTCCTTCCCCAGCAGGACAGAATCCCTTTCCTAAAGCTCTACATTATCCAGACGATCAGTTCAATTGATTGTCTCTTTTTTTGATTTGCTTTTTGCCCAAGAACTGCATATTTGTGATGAACTAAAATGATTTGCATGGCAATCATAAGTGGAGATTGAAAATAGATAGGAAAATATTTTTTAAAAAACAAAGTTTTGTTTCAACAGATAAACAAAATACTTCATTTTTGGTGATAGTTTTATTGAGCTAAATGATTTTTAGAAATGGTTTAAGTTCTTTAACTAAAAGTTTTGATGCAACTCAAAATGGACATTCTGGGAACAAAAAAAACCAAACCAAACAAACAATAAAAAAGAGAACCCTGTTCTGCATCAAAACCATTTTGTCCTTAATTTTTGTATCATTTCATCTATCAAACTAATCAGCTTACAGAAAAAAGGGCAATCTTCCAAGGTGAATTTCCAATATCTGTGTCATGCAATTTTGAAGTCTAGGAAGATCAGATGAATTACTTCTGGATGAACTGCTATAGCATCAAAGGCCTGATCAAAGCCCACTGAAGTCAACACTACCGTTTCTATTGATTTCAGTGGGCCGTGAATCTCTCGTTGTTTTCCCAGGAGTATTCAAGGGCTGAAACTTTTCTCAGATGAGAAAGACCTGCCAGAAAAGGTACAAACACGTAACATACTTACCAAGAAATCCTGGGCCATTGTAATAAGGTTTCCAGAATTCAATTACTATATGATTGCTATTGTTATACATATTATTCTTTTATTACTCTTTTTTGCTTTGAGCTTCCAACCTTCTGCAGCCCCACTGCTGAGGTTTGTACATAACCTTTCACAGGCTTGTATTTGCCTGTCATAAGATAGGTTGGAAAATGCACATTTTCCTTTTCTTTATAGAAAATGCATAAAATAAAAACACAATCTGATTTATTATGCAGATATCATCATATATTTTCTTTTATGGCTACTTGTTTCAATGAGACATGGTTCCAGGAGTGCTGCAAATATCACTGTACACTCACTCATACAGACAGAAACAGTCTTCACATATGAAGTGTTTTCTCACCTGAAATAAGGTATGGCAGCTATTGGCAGGAAATATTAAGTAAAAACCATAAGAAAAAAATAAAGGCTAAAAAAAAGGAGGATTTTTTTTTCTAATTTCTTAAAACGGAGATACCATATTCCTTTTAAGTATGCCTGCTCCTCAGGAGGGACAACAGCTTATTAATCTGTTTATTACTCTTACATTTTACCAAAATAGCATTTATCTACAAAACATATTCCAGCTTAAATTCTTCTGAATTACATTAACTTGAACACACTTCCTGAATTAAAGGATGAAAATGATATTTGAAAGTTTCAGAAAGACTAGTTCAGAATAAAAAAAAAAAAATTAAGCTGTCATATCTTGACATATCTCTATCATATTTTGAGAAAAATGAAAAGTCCAAAGAATTTTAAAGCATGAAGCAAAGTACATTGTATTTCAAAGGATGAAATGTTTCCTCTTTGCATAACAATGCATCTGCTTGATACCACAGCTATGGACACATACCCATTTACTTTATGCATCCTCTTTAGCACATACACGATGTACAAAGGATGTGTCAACAGTGTGTGGGTCAAGGAATGTTTTTGCTTTTCATTTTCAGCTTCTCTGCTAGTGGTCCATCTGTTGTTTGTATGGTATGTGCAGTGGAACAGCATTAAGCAGCTGCTGGCCCTTAGATTTATCCTTGGAACAAACTGTACTTTAGGTTAGAAAGTGAGTCCTTGAGTTCACCCTGTATCTGTGAGGGCCTCTGCTCTTATTTCCCACAGCCCAGATACTTTAGAGGTGGTAACCACAATGAAAGAGGTGAAGTAAAAGTGCTGACAATAGCCCTGCCTATCAAGTGGTCTGCAAAGAGTTTGTTCAGAAACAGGTGGAGTCCCAGCAGTAACATACTTTGAGACCTGGAATTATTTCAGCATGTTGTGGGAAAGCCTGAAGGTGAATGTTCAGCTGTAACAGATGTAAACTACTTGGATTTTAATCGATGAAAAGATGCTTATTTGCATATTTGGGGACAGATGTAAGCAGTGTTTCAGTAGGAATAGCTTGCCAATGGAAATATGAATTCTGCATTATAAAACCACTGTGGATGAGTATATTTTACCTTTTATGAAGCATCTGGAAACAGCAAGTCCCAAAAGCCACCAGTATCAACAGCAGTAGTGGTATAGTGGGTATTACAACATAAATTAGATTCGGAATTATACCTACAAGACAAAAGTTCTCATTAATGTCTCCCATGTTGAAATGCTTTTAACCATGGGAGTAAAAATCTGGAGTAAAATAACAGAAATACATTAACTTACACAAAAGTACACATATATTCCTTCAATAGGAAGAGCTCCAAAGAGAACTCAGCAGTATCAAGACTAAAACAGCACTTGAGTTATGAGCAAAATATATCTTAAGGTCTTCAACTCTGGTATTTTACAATTTCATAATTCAAAATTCAAGTATTTTAACACAGTTCAGTTCACAGCCTATTTTTTACATATTTTTTACATTTTAACCATAAACTCAGTTGTCTTTGTATGTTGGATTCCCTGCCCATGCAGGACCACAGGAGGAATGAGCCTGTCGCTCACCTTCCCTTTCCCCTTAAAAGACACATCTAGCCTCTCCTTGCCTAATGAGGAGAGCTAAAGGTGCTCCTCTGCAGGTCCCTGGACAAAGGGAGTGGGAAATGGTACAAGCTGAGACTCCATTTTCTGTCTACAATAGAGGATGGGGTCTGCAGCTTCCAGAAGAGTATTTTTTCCCAGTAAGTGTATGTGCATGTTTTATACTAGCACACATTTAATGTACAAATTGTGGAGAATGTCTTACCCATTGCTCTGTTTTGAAAATATTTTTCACTAATAAGAATAAATGTGAATATTCAGGTTGTGTCTGAGTTTTAGACAATCTTTGCATAGTTTGTATTAAATGGCATTATTGATTTCAAACCACAGTTCATCAATATATTAATTCCTCTGGGGTTACAAATAATGGAAACACCAGTTAGGAAGCTGGCTCAAATCCAGACAACCAGTGGGGGAACAGAGCACCCACTTTCCATAATCCCATGGTGCAATCCTGTAAAATCCAGAGCTGCTCCTTAGACATGTTCAGTTCCCCGAACTAAAGCCATGCTACAACTCTTCGTGTATTCAGGACTCTGTTCAGAAGATAAACTGATGAATGAAGCAGCCAGGGGCATGGCAGAACCTGGGCAGTAGGCACCCACTTCCCAAATATCAAGTGTCATCTCTGCTGGGAATCTCAGCAAGGCACTGAACTCCCCTTAGCCTGTGGTTTTCCTTAAAACACAGGATACTTGGGGGAGCTATGGACACAGTGTTTATCCTAAGTTTGGTGAGATGATGCAATTTGTTTCCACAGTAACTAAGAGGACTAAGACTCTTGAAATGTTATTCAAATATATGTATTTTCAGGGCATTTCCCAGGGAAACAGACTGTTTCTTCCTATTGACAAAAATGGAAACTGAAATATTAATTTAATTCCACTGTTAATATTTTTAGCAGAACACTAAATTCATATGAAGACATTACCTGTTTCAGTAGCAATAATATGATACTGATCCTCTGGTTTGCTTGTGTCATAAGGATTTCCTGCTGGCACTGTTGGAAAAATATCTGAAAAGGAGATCAGACAATTTAGGAAAATAGTAAAAAAATGGCCATTATGTTGTTAAATAAATTAATATTAATTACATTTTGATTTATATTGGGAAAATGAACATTTTAGTGATTTAGTAAATATACATGTAAACAGGATTTTATTACAAAATTGGAATTATATCTGGAACAAGAATTACAAGCAGTGCCATTCTGAACAAGAGCCATATACTTGTAGCTGTTGCTCTCTGAAGGATTCATTTTTCCTGTGTTCTAGTACTTAATTGTGCCTGTTAAACTCGAGTAATTTTGGAGGTTCTTGTAAGCCATGCTTAAAATTATGTCTGAATTTAACATGTGAAAATTTCTTACCGTATTCTGGCTCTGCTCTGTCTCCCAATTCTTTTTCTAAGACATTATCTGTTAAATCAATATTTGAAATTGATTGTTGAAGAATGAAAAATGTGTGCAAAAAATCAGATGTTTCCATTATTTTTCATGCAGTATCACAGAAACAGATACATTCCCCCGAACAATAATTGCTTAATTCTTCATCATTTCATCTTCTTTCCAAAGACTATTTGCAAACTAGTGTCAAATCACCTCTAGTTCATACTTTTTGCTCCTTAGAAGAGGGCAATAGTTTACTCTAGTTCCAATTCTTGGTGGCCTCTGATTTAATGGTTAATGGTTAATGGCTAAACCACTGAACTCCCTAACTTCTTGTGCTGAATAAAGCTCCTAACATATTCAGAGCTTCATTTGTGCATACAATTCTAAAACAATGTAAGAAGTTCTCTCTATCTTAAGGTTATACTAACTTAATAGTGCTGTGAAACTACAGTTCTGGGTGTCTTGATAAATACAAACTGCTGGGAGAAATCAAAACATGATAAAGCCTACTAGAAAAAGGCAATTATTTCACCTACTCTGGTAAAAAAGAGCTACATTTGGCCATATATAAAGAAAGATGCCAAGATACCCCAAAGAACTGAGTTGCTGTCTCTTGACAGCAGAAGAGGAGATGAGTTTTTAATTTGATTGCATAATCAAACCTACACGAGGTGGACAGGAACTAAATGTGGTTGCAATTACCAACTTATAATTAAATTTAAGATCTCTGAATGATCAATATGATCCAAAGCCAGACTGAACATTGCAACAGTAAATGCTGTCAAGGGAGGCACTATAAAGAGGGCTTGGAAAAATAAAAGTGTCTACCAGAAATGTAGCTGCTGCTTGAGCAAGGCTGTCTAATGAGCACTGCCCTGGAGTTGCTGCTGATACAATCAGATGCAACTTCATCACAGTCATCTACAACCTGTTTTGACCTGTGGCTGGTATCACACTCCATATATTGAATACAGACAGGAGAGTTGGGAAAACAACATATTCAGATAACAAACTGAAATTCAATATGCATGTGGCACTTTAATACTCCTGGTGAAATGGATGTGTTTTGTATTGCTAAGAGCCGACATCGAAGCCATTACGGTGATTTCAGGGGGAAAAAAAGGTCATTTGTAATTCTCACTTGGTTTGAGATAACAAATGTAATTTTCTTACAAACATTCTGGTACTTTCTTCAGGCAGTGAAAGAAATGTCATATATCTATTTATATACATTTATGCATCTACTCCTTTCCTCCATGTGACAGAAAAACACATTTCGGGAGAATAGTCTGTTTTGCTAAAGAGCACAATTACAAGAGTTTGAAAAATAAATAACTGCAATTCAGTAGTACTGTATTTAGCTGCATAACAATGTCAATACTAACAATAATCTACCTATACATTGTTTGTCTTATATGCCTCATTATAAACTAATAACCCATTTCTACCTACAGAAAGAAACATAAATGTATTTTCATTGTTACTGTTATCACTTTGTTTTCTGCCAATCCAAAATACCCAGCATTTTTGCAGATGGTAAAAGCAATAGAAAAACCAATTCTTTATCACATCTCAACAAGAATGGTAAGTAGTTCACTATTACAGAATAATTATCTAACTTAAATTTGTTTGCTTTTAAAGCTATGAAACATACCTGAAACCAAACTTTTTTAATAAAGCATGCAATTTCTGACATAAAAATGTTGGGTTTTTAACAACATAAGATATTTTTATTTTGTTACATTATTTCAAAATAATTTGAACA
The DNA here is from genome assembly GCA_013399195.1 of Dicrurus megarhynchus. Taxonomy (NCBI): domain Eukaryota; kingdom Metazoa; phylum Chordata; class Aves; order Passeriformes; family Dicruridae; genus Dicrurus; species Dicrurus megarhynchus. Next base: position 202,267 of record VXAD01000363.1, on the reverse strand, counting down.
GTTCTAAAAGTGATAAAATTGCATATGCCGCATTTCCTTGAAGGGCCTAGGATGATTATTGATCATCATACAGTAGTGATATCCACTAGCAATTTTAACAGCAGGAACAGATTTAGAGGGTGGCAGTAAAATATGTTGGTATATCAACTCTTCCAAATATTTAATACAGGCTTGCAATATTAATTGCCATTAATATCCTCATTAAGAGACCAGAAAGTGCAAAAGTTATGTATCCATCAAAACTAGAGAAAGAAAATATCCTGGATCTCTACAGATAGCCAGGTCTCTACAAAGAGAGTGATTATTGTTTGATCATCAGCACAGAGAAAGCAGGGAAGAAACTGCAGAATTATATAGGTCAAATAGCTGCTAATAGTAGGATTTCATAGAATCATAGAATGGTTTAGGTTGGAAGGGACCTTAAATAATATCTTCTTTCCAACCCCCTGCCATGGGCAGGGATACCTTCCACTAGACCAGGTTGCTCAGAGCTCCATCCAAACTGGCCTTGAACACTTCCAGGGATGGGGCAGCCACAGCTTCTCTGGGAAACCTGTGCCAGGGCCTCACCACCCTCTCAGGGAAGAATTTCTTCCCAACATCTAACCTAAGCCTACTTTCTGTCAGTTTGAAGCCATTGCCCCTTGTCCTGTCACTCCAGGCCCTTGTAAATAGTCTCTCTCCATCTTTCCCGTGGGCTCCCTTCAGGTACAGAAAGGCCACAATTAGGTCACCCCAGAGCCTGCTCTTTCCCAGCCTGAACAATCCCAGTTCTCTCAGCCTTTCCTCACAGCAGAGCTGCTCCATCCCTCTGATCACCTTGCTGGCCTCCTCTGGCCTGGCTCCAGCAGGTCCCTGTCCTTGCTGTGCTGGGAGCCCAGAGCTGGATGCAGCACTGCAGGTGGGGTCTCAGCAGAGCGGGGCAGAGGGGCAGAATCCCCTCCCTGCCCTGCTGCCCACGGGGCTTTGGGTGCAGCCCAGCACACGGGGGTTTCTGGGCTCCCAGAGCACACAGCCGGGGCATGTCCAGCCTCTCACCCACCAGCACCTCCAGGTCCTTCTCCCAGGGCTGCTCTGGATCTGTTCAGCCCCAGCCTGGATCGGTACTGGGGGCTGCCCTGACCCAGGCGCAGCACCAGCATTTGGTCTTGTGAAACCTCATAATATTCCCATGGGCCCACTTTCTGAGTTTTTATCAATTAATAAATTAAATTAATCCATAATTTCATATGCATTCTGACTTTCAGCTTAGTTTTTGAAAAGACATACCAAAAATTATTTGAAAACATTCGCATGATCCTGCTGAAAAACACGTTTTCATTTACTGTAAGTACCGCCAAGAATAGAAAATGTTGCAGGCTCAAACTGGAAAGTTTACTTTTCACGTCCTTTCTGGTTTTGCACCATGTTCTAGTTTATAGTTCACTTTTCCTCTATTGACATATACAGAACTTATGTCATGTCTGGAAGTACAGCCAAATTGCCTAAGATCTGTTTTTTCTGTCACCATCTCAACTAGCATGCATCTGCTTTTCATATCTCTAAGTCTACATGCATGAATGCAGATTTTTTTCCTGCTGTTCTGGACTTCGTTCTTCAAGCCATGACTTTTTGAAATAACCACCACACATAAGTTGGTATAAAATGGCAGGGCTGCAACTACAAGTACAGTGCAAAATTTCTTACAGGAAGACCAGGTCATCCTACCTGGAAAGTAGATGTCCACTTAAAACATTTTATGAAGAAAAAATAGCTAGAGAATTAATTAAGTCAAAACAAACCTGGGAATGCATGATAGTGAAGCTAACTTTGAAAACATTCTTATTAGATATAAACCAATTTATTTAAACATTTTAAAATTTATTTTAATAGCTCTTATTGACATATTACATCCCCTGTTAATGCCAGCTCAGGCACACACCAAAGGAACCAGAACCACAGGCCAAATGACACTTGAAGGTTCCCTCACAAACCAAGAGGCAATTGTTTTCCTACGACAATGTCCCACCTGCGAAACATAACTGTAGTTTCACCTACCCAGGGCATATTTGCAGATAAAATTGTGCTTCATGTTGCATCTATCATCGTTCCATTGATAAAGGTATGGCCCTCCCAGACCAGGGTTTGCAGTTGGCTGGTGATACATCACCACACAGGCTTCACTTCCACAGGAAGGCTCATCTGTGTACCAATTCCTAGTTTTTGAAGAAAAGGTTCATCAGGATGTCAAAGAAAAGAGTTTGCCAAAGAAAAGAGTTCACATCAATGAAGGAATATCAACTCCAACAGTCCCATCCTCTTCAAACACATCCTGCATTTTCCACAACCCTTCTGTGAAAGGAGTTAAAGGCCCAAGCTCCACATTGCTGAACCATCTCTGTAACAAACTCTGATCAAAGCACCTCTGCAAAAATAACACCCTACTGCTCTGCTTTCTTCCCTGTTAGACTCTTACCCGTCCCCTTGTCCTGAGTTCTGTGAGTTGCTGCTACTCTGGCCTTTGGCTTCATCAGGAAGGTAAAGGCTTTTCAAAAAGGGTAGAAACAGAACAATTTACACTAAGCATCTCACGATAATTTATTTGGTGGCTGGGTCCCTGATTTGAGGTGGCCAGAGCCTTGCAGAATTTACCTGCCTGTTTTCAGACCACACCCTAAAGACTCTGTGTGTGGCAGAACAACCTCCAAACGTCATGCAGAGGCAAACTCTGTGGGTGGGAGCAAAGAAATTTGTAGGCTGAAGCCACACAATGCCATCCTGTCACAGCTTCAAATTCAAAATCCCGATTGCCAACTACCCTTTATCTGGAGAAGTCAAGGGGGAGATGCTACAAACTTCATGCCTTCAAGCAAGACTTGGCATTTCAGGCTCCATTTCTTTTCATGAAACCTCCTCAATAAGCAGTTTCACACACTCACCTGAATGGTGACATACTTCCATCAGCCCACTGGTAGAGGTCGGGGCAAGCACTCGATGTGGCCAGTCCGTCGCCACTTCTCCACAGCCCAATCCAGAAATCACCATCAGAAATCCCAGAGCCTGATTTGGTGAGGTTTTGCAGCATGTTTTCTATTAGCTGCTGCTCAGCTTCACTTTCCAAGCTCAGTAAAGCCCCACCATCGATTTCACAAGCCTGGCGGGCCTCCTGGAAGCCCACGCGTCTGGACAAGTCCTGGAAATAGGCTAATTTGTAACAGGAACGCTTGAAGGCACCATAGCACACCTTCTGGCCTGGAAAATAAAAGCATGGTACAGTTCAGAGTACAGTAATGAATATCAAAGCTGCAAGAAAAGAACACAACACATCATGTATATGCTGATGGAGGACTGGAGATTTTTGTCTGAGAGGATTCATGGTGGTAACACTGGCACCACTGAGATCCTTTGCTCTAATTTAAATTGCAAATAGCACGCAGTTCATGGGAATCTGTGCCATCTTCCCATGGCCTGTGAAACTCTCCAAAACACTGAAGATTCCCAATAGGTTCTAGAAAAATATTCTCTACTTTAATGACTGTACCATCAGGCCTCTCTGTTAAAGCCACAATCTGTTTGGAGGGTATTTTCTTAACTATTTCATACTAATGTGTCGCTCACGAGCAGGGACCGGACGAACGACACGGACGACTTGTTATGATATGAAGCCGACACTTTATTCACTTACAGGTTCACTTATATACCTTAGCACGCTGGACTGGCATAAAGTCATTGGTTCACTGACCAGCCACCCCTCAAAGGGATTGGCCGAATCCCAACAACACTTACTTCAGATATTTTCTCTTTCTGTATCAATAACAATTCTATAGTTTACAGACCTCTCCCAGCTGTTCTGCCACAGTCCGTGAGAAAGCCCTGCTTTCTCACAGACGCTGGCAGAAAGCTGAGATATCTCCCTGCTGCATGCTTTCCGTATCCACACTAATGGACCAATTTCATTTTTATTTTGTAATTGGAGCTATTCAATTAAAAAAAAATGTTTCATATTCCCATTTTTAGTGGCAAGAAGCAGCTGGAAATTTTTTTGTTCCTCTAAGTTAACCTTGAGAGGCTGTATAGGAGAGGAACTCATAGCCACTCTTCACTACAATGTGCCTAAGTACAGCCTGTAAGGGTGTATGGAAGGAGAGAAATTCTTCCAGTTCTTCGTCTGAGAAAGATACATCTTTTTCCTAAAAAGGAAAAATAATTATAATTTTCAACTATTAAGACTCTCTAGGGTTTATTCAAGATGAGGGATTAACACACCCACTTGTCAGCTGCAACTGAACCCCAGTATGTTTATTTAGGGACAGTAGAAGGCTCCTAAATATAACTGTCTCTCTAAAAAAAACAAAATCAAGTTTTTCCAGTATAGAAATTTATCATTGGAGAAGAAGAGTAGGAAAATTTATTTTGTTAAGTAAGAATGACTGAAGAATACCAAAGTAACAAAATCTATCAGGCATTATCCAGATTGTTTAGAAATCGACAAAAGTCATCATTTTACTGGAAAATTTGACAATCACACAACATGCTGAGCCGGAAGGGATCATTGAAGGCATAGAGTCCAACTCCTGGCCCTTAACAGAATAGCCCCAAGAATGACATCATGTGCCTGAGTGCATTGTTCAAACGCTTCTCGAGCTCTGTCAGCCTTGGTGCTGTTACCATTTCCCTGTGGAGCTTCTTCCAGTGCCCAGCCACCATCTGGGTGAGGAACCTTTTCCTGACATCCAGCCTAAACCTCCCCTGACAGCTTCAGGCCATTCCCTTGGGCCCTGTCACTGTTCACCACAGAGCAGAGATCAGTGCCTGCCCCTCCCCTTCCCCTTGTGAGGATGCTGAAGACCACAACGAGGTCTCCCCTCCTCCAGGCTAAACAGACCAAGTGCCCTCAGCCACTCCTCATACGGCTTCCCCTTAAGGCCCTTCACCATCTGCTCAGCTCTCCTTTGGACACTCTTTAAGAGCTTTATATCCTTCTTATATTGAGGCACCCAAAAATGCTCACAGCACTTGAGGTAAAGCCACACCAGCACAAAGTTTATAGTACCATATAAGATTTGTATTTGAAAATCTTGTATTTAATCTCACTCTTAAGCAAACCCAGATACATGACTCACATAAATAAGTTTTGAACAAGATTTATCCTGTTTCACCTAAAAAAAAATTGTAATTTGTCACTGGGAAACAACAACATCCTCCCATAACTTCAGCTATATTTAAGTCTTCCCTGTCAGTGTTTTTCTATACACAAAGAGTAAACATCAAAGTAAACAAAAAAGCTTAGAAGCTACAATAAAGTTCATTCTTTTTTGCTTTAGTGTTGCTTTATTTTTGTCTTTAATAAGTAGGATACTTCCAATAGCAGACAGCACAAGGGTTGAGATGAAGACATCTCTGTATTTGCACAGAGCATAGTTTCAAGTATTTGGAGAGAATAAGCAGACTGTATCAAAGATGCATTAATATAAGAATGGAAAAACAGGATCAGCTCTTGACTTTTAGCTAAATATGAAAGTAATTCTTATTTTTTGGGATCATTTCTGTTGTAGAAAGCTAATTTATAGGGGCAGTATTATGCTTAGCTTTCTAGTGTTGCCTACAATTCTTGTAATTTTACTAAAAAAAACCCCAAACAAACAAAATCCAAACAAAAATTCTGAAACCTTCACTTTATAATACCCTATTACAGTTCATCTGGAGAAGGACTATCAGGAAGAGAAGCATCTTTGTAATCTCATTCTTACTTGGCAGACAGACTTCTGAAAATTCAGTTGTTTATCAGTAATTAATCTACCAAAACAACAGAGGAACAAGAATAGTCTAAAAAAAGGACAATGCTTGTGTCACAGATATTCAAGGAAAAAGCCAGGCTCCGAGATCAGGCAGAGAGTGCCAACTTTGACTTTCTCTGATATTGTCCTGACAACACAATGTATGCCCCAATTTCTTTCCTGATGTTTCCCTCTATTCATATAGGTTAAGAGCCTTGTTCCCAATAAATGTAGCAAGAGCCATAGTCCTAGCTGGGTAATGGTGCTGAAGAACCAAGGGACAGACCCTTTGACAGAGATGCATATGAAACAGTGGGTTTCTTCCTAGGACTTCTTTGAACAAAAGAACTGCTATTGTCAAAGCAACACAGTGATAAGTCTAAATGCTGCGAAGTGGGAAGTGCAAGAATGAAAGCTGCATGCGAAATCCCAGCTCATTCCCTTCATCTACAATGCTGAAATTCCAATTTCATTAACATGATTGATTTTCCCCAGGAGCTCTGTGTCACTGACAGGACAGAGTGCACAGGGAAGGAAGAGCTGATCAACATTTTGACCCTCACCACTGGGTGAGTGACAATGGCTTATTGCCAGAGTACACATGCATATATAACAGCACAGACATCCAAAGCCTAGCACTGAATTATGCAGGACACTAATCACTTCCAAGGAAAAGTGACCACACCTTTCCCTGTAGCTGAAGATTGGATTCAAAGCATTAATTGATGCAAGATGCATATGCAAATTTAGGAAGAGTGCTTTGTCCGTTGTCTTGTTCTTTTTATTTTCCCAGACAATCTTTGAAATAAACTCTTCCATGAGTCTTTCATTCTGTGCATATACTCCTCCTTGACATCAAGTAGTAAGTTATGAGCAAATTCCGGTGTCAAAGTATCCTGGTCACAATGTCAGTCATGCAGGAATGTTCAACCAAGGTGAGCAGGCTGACCACTATGGATCATAATTCCTGTGCTGTTCCTCCCTCTCATGGGAAAACAGCTAACTTTGCTGCTAACACACAATCCACTCCACATCCCTGCATGTTTCTCAGGTGGCTGAAGTGCTCCCCTCACTCTCTGTTCTCATGCACAGTCTCTGCTCGTCTGTCACTCTCCCAAAATCTGAATCAAACCTTCTAGCAGCAGAGATGGATCCTTGCTGGATAGCTGACTGAGCCTTCTCAGGGTGCTCATCTGCCAGCCAGCTGCTGCATGGAGGCTCAAGCAGAATCATAGAATCTTTTAGGCTGGCAAAGACCTTGAAGCCCATCGAGTCATGGCAAGTGCTGTTTCTGGCCTGCTCCAAGGCTTGTATCCACAAGCTGTGCTGTATTCTGGACCAGTGCAGAGGCTGTGTCAATGCTCAGCTCCACCACCCACACCAAGGAAACCAGGTGGGACTGTATGGAGCAGCAGGGAGGATGACAAGCATTTGTGAGGCACAAAGGCAAAGAGCTACTGCAGCCCCTAAGATGTGCCCAGCTTGCCACCACTGTGCACTCAAAGCAGGGAGCCCTCTTGGAGCCACCAGAATACAGATGTGAAGGCACAGTCTGTACTCAAGGGTTTATCTGAAAGGGTTTTCAAGTTAAAATCTTGAAGCTTTGTGGAAGATATTTTCTTTCTTCCCTTAAACTGACCTGAATAATTTTTAATGATACTATTGTTACTGCAGATGTTTGGGCAGGGTTAAGTAACTCTAAAATCAAGCTTTATAAAGTGAAAGAATTGAACAAACAAAACTTTGCATGAAATCCAACTCCTAAATTACTGCTCTTTCATTTGTTGCTCTCTCCACCTGTGGCAAAAGAAATTATTTCCTCCTTACAGGCTGATCATTTCTGCAAGAATATACCTCCAGAAACCAACAGAGAAAACGACAAGAAACCAAGAAATAATTTGCTTTAAGACCCATAGACCCAAACAGTGTGAATGAAGTATGTGAGGCAGAGCAGTAAGCTGCCTGGAAGAAGCTGTGAATTTCTCTTGTTCTAGTTAATTTAATCCCTGTGTTTAAGCAGTGACCTACTCTGAAACTTCTCTTTCTTCTTTTGAAGCAGACTTTGAACCAGCTCCACTACAGCAGATAAATGTGTTAATGGAAATCTGCAGTTGTGCCTTAATAGCTGGCAAAGCAGTTGACATTTTAGTGCTCTTCTCGGAACACGCTGAGATGTCATGTTTTAAAGCTTCATTTTTTTCTCTCACTACTAATTTCTGAACTACAAAGCAGAAATAATTTACCATTGAAAAATGACAGAATGGACCACATTGTCCAGGAGACAAGTACAGAAATATTAACTATGTGCTAGTTTACCTTATTCTAACATCCTTCAGCAGATTCCACAGTTCGTTCTAAAGCAACACTTTGCTATTTCAGCTGTATAAATTGAGTTCCAATTTTTCTGTTGCAATTGAATAGAAACTAGATTTGTAAGCAAGCGGATTGGAATGAATCACGCTAAGATACTACACAACGTGAATAATCTTTTTTTTGTCTTGTCATCCCATTAGCTGACAAAAGCAAGTGAACAGTACTTGCTCTAGAAAGTGCTAGCTACTGTTTCCATCTTTGGGTGTCGCACAGCAGCTCCATAGTAGAATGTTTAGGTAGCAGCCTCAGAACAAAGATATTTTTTAACTAGGTTACTCATTAAAATATTTCTGCAGATAGTTGTACAGGGGGAAAAGAATCTCCTCCAAGAAAAAAAGAAACAAGCAAATTTCCAGCTGTTATTTCAATCAGTTATATCTCCATTATGTTTTAATAACCATGCTTCATTAAACAAATAATAGCTTCCTTGATTTCTGTCATGACAGAAGTTACAGCAAAGTGTCACTTAGAAGCAAAACAGTTAATAAAACATCCAGGTCAAAGACTCCTCTCCCTAAGAGCATCAGGCTTAGCACTAAACTAAACCCCCCGGACTCATGAGGGGCACAAAGGTCATTTTGAATGACACACCTCTCTTAGCTGGAGGCTTTGAAGATGTCAGGTAGAATATAAGCTCCCTGCTGATAAATCCCATTCCTCTTCCTCTTGAACCTTACAAACTAACCTGCAATCCAGGGTTTGACACCATTAGCATCCACCTAGATGAGGTCAGACACTGCATGTGCACAGCATATGTGAAGAGAGACAAAAATGAATGTACAAAGCCTGATGTACCATTACGTTTTTGTATTTTTTTTTCCCTTCCCAAGATAATGGGATTCAGCAGAAAACACAGAAGAACACTTGGTAAAAAGCAAAGTGAAATATTTAACATTAACCAGAGCAGTGTGAGCCTGATGGAGACCTCTGAAAAGAAAGTGACAAATAAAACACAAGCAAAAGCAAGTAAAAGTGATAATGAAATAGCAAAACAGAAATCTACAGTAATTAACCAAAATATTCTCTGCCTGTGTTACGAAGATTAGTCTTGGTCTTGAGCTTTCATGAGCAGTGACCTCAGGGGTGGCTAACCAGCATGCACGACACTGGGCACAGTTTGTTTTCACCTGTCCTCCCCACGTCACAGGGCACTCAACATTGAGTCCCAGCGATGCACTTCAGAATGTGCCAGTAAGAGACTAAGTGGCATTAAATTTTCCTAATCACATTTTAGTTCAAAGCTGATGCACCTTGTCAGATGATCTTTGTACCATCCAGTCAAATTTTGACTGGGTTCAGCTGCTGGTCATGTTTTTTATTACGTTGCTGCTGTTGATGTTTTACTGCATCATATTTGCATCCATTCGTTTTTATTTCAAATACAATTTTTTTATGATTCATATTATTAAAAAAAAAAACTGTGATAACATTTCATAATTACATTCTATCTTCAATTATGATAAAAGCAAGTTGCCATCTTCTCTCCCAAAATTTGTAACACTGAAGACACATCATTCTCTAGCTGAGTCACTGTTCAAACCACTGATGCTTCTCAGCTCACAGTCCTGAGCAGCTTAAGGAATTCCACGTGCTTACAAATTTGACATTCAAATAAAAACTGCTGGACAGGTCACATGCCAGCCTGTATCTGTATTGATAGCTTCATAGCTATCTCTTCCATACCTTAGCAGGTACTTTTTCTTCCAATCCTCCTAATAACCAAGCCTTCCAAGAAAAGAGATATTCGTTACTGATTTGTTCTGGATTAGGGATTATGCCTAAATTTTCATCATACCATTTTTCTTAAGTGATTTCCCAGGGTGAAAAACTTTCAAAGGTTCCAAGTCACTTTTAATGGCTTATATAAAAAACCCTGAGGGCCACATTTGCCTACCCAGTAGCTGTGCTTCAGGTAGATGCAGTTTGTATGCGTCGTATCAGAGTCACAAGAGTGCAGACAGTGTCTAAGGTGGCTTGATGGAGGCTGCCCCCAACCTCTCGTGCAAAACTCATCTATCAGCCATTCTAAAAATACTTCTTGTAATGGAGTATCTTTCTTGCTAAATTCTTGGGCAAGTAAAAGTTATAGATGCACACATAGATAGCAAGTCTAAAATGATAAATAGGAATTTCTTCTGTTCTCTCTCCAGCACAGGCCAGAAAATGTAACTTTAGCCATTAACCGTCCCATATCTTGTGAATTAGCAAAGATGATGCAAGAGGTCCTCAGGCACCAGGCAAACAGCTGTCTCTAGGATAAATGCAATTTTTGCAAAGAGAAAAAAAACAAGGATGATGAAGTTTAAGTGAAATAAAGTTACCGTATTACACCATTCATACAGAAATTTTGTACAGTTATGCAGAATATGAAGCTACACAAGATTCATTTGTTCCTGTCCAGTCCCTGTCTTCTTTATTTTCTCTTTTGCCATGGAAAGTGATTTTCAGTTCATTTATTGCTGAAAGTGGGTTTTCACCTCTATGTTAGCCTTTACTAGTTCAGCTGTTGTGTTTCTAAGCTTTTGGGGACAGAGAGTGGATTTATTTCTGAATGACAACTGTCCTCAATAGACCCATAAAAAGCTACACTTTTAAAAATCAAGCAGTCAAAAAGCAGACAGTGCAAAGGAGCACCTGGCAGTGCTGATTTACATATTAAATATTACTTATCCCTAACACCTGGATTTTGCCATCCAGGTGAATACAAATGCAATTAAAATTGGATCTGAGAGCTCCCCTGCACAACGCAGCAAGATGGCTGGTCACCGAAATGGGTAATTAAGAATGCACATATGACCACTTATGACAAGTATTGACCTAAGCAGGTTATTTTTGGAAGGTTTGTCAAAGCCTCTGTGTGCTCAGAACCTGCACTGTTCTAGGTCTTGGGAAGATGCAAGAGGATTCCTTGTCCTGTGAAATGTTCTTCATGGCGTTGAATAAACTGCTGGGAGAATTTCTCTTTTCCGGAGCAGATTAAAAGTTTGTCTGGATTTTCAAAATCCCTGATGTGGTGCTTCAGGCTTTTTTTCTTGATGTCCTGGGAACTGGAATACCAGCCTGCATGAAAGATGCCATCCTTCACATGGCAGTGATAGGCTTATTCACTCATTTCCCAAAGAAAACAACACATTCATTTATTTCTTGTGGTTAGCTTCTCAACCCTGGCACACAAAGGAGGGAGCTCAGGCCGCTGATAACAGAGCTGTAAAGAAGTAGCTTGATATCTAAATCTCATTAGAAGCTAATTAACGCGTCACCCTCCATAATTACCATTTCAGGCAAACATACAATTACAATAATGTAAATCAATACAGGCTAAGTGTCTTCAACTGGAAAATTAATATAAAATTAGTATTTTTTAATGAAAAAATTTTAGTCACTGATTCAGGTCATAACTCAATGACAAAAAAAAAAAATCTATAAAGTATTTCCCAAAAAGTACTTCTTTTTCCCCCCAGGTCAAATCATTAAAGCCCTGACAGCTTTCCTTTCTTCTAAGTGAAACATGCCTTCATTTTGGCATTAGCTCAGGCTTCAGCTATCTAACACTCATAAATTTAAAGCATGAGATCCATTTAGCTTTTCCTGTAATAACTATTTTCCTTTCTTCTGATCATGTGAACTTTACAGGTGTATATCACAGGGCTGGCCACGGCAGTGAGCAACTTACTTCTCTAAGGGGCCAGCTCACAGCTGCACTGTCCTGGGGATTTACAAAAAAGTGCCAATATAGCTGCTAAAACAACACCCTAAAGTGCCAGTTGCCTTCTCTTTTTCAAGGAAAAACTTGGACACAAACAGGAGAATGATAACACCCAAGTGTCAATGGCATCTGCTTGAACCTACTCAAAATAAGGGAAAATACAACACACTGGAAAGATCTACACATCTACAAGTCTGCTCTAGGATGTGGATTATTTTACCCAGAACTTTTAAACCCCAAAACAAAAAAAAACCCAACAACCAACCAACAAACACCAAGCAAAACAAACAAAAAAAAGCCACTTACTGCTGAAGCGGTTAGCAGTGGGTTTACTTTGGTTTTGGTTTTTTTTTTTTTAAATTCTGATAAACACAGTAACACACTGGTTAATTCTTATAAATACAGTAACACAATAAATTTGTATATATCATAGCCTAAAGACACACTAAGTACTCTGCAATTTCAGCTGTTTATTAAAAATGCATAAACACTGACAAGACTGGCCCAGAGAAGCTGTGGATGCCCCATCCCTGGAAGTGTTCAAGGTCAGGTGGGATGGGGCCCTGAGCAACCTGGTCTAGTGGAAGGTGTCTCTGCCCAGGGCAGGGGTTTTGAACTAGACGATCTTTAAAGTTGTATTTGATGATCTCAAAGTTTTTTTCCAACCTAGTTCATTCTGTGATTCTGTCCCTTCCAACCCAAACAATTCTATGATTCAAATTAAGTCCATTCATCAATAGTTTTCTGTGTAGCCATGAGGCCCAGAATGGAATTCACAGCAGCTTTAAAGACAGACACACTATGGCAGCTAAGGAGTTGTTGCTAACTTGCTGTGGAATAGACATAAATTGTAGTCTGAATGCCTTAAGTATGTGTGCCAGCCTAGGGGACTGGGGAATACCTTTATTCTCCTACCCCAAACCAAAAGGTATTTCCACAAACACCCAATTTTATACCCGTCAGTAGGTTCCCTCAAAAGGTTTTCTCCTAGGCATAAATTTAAGCACATTTGACAGTTTCTGCTGATGGTTTATTTCCTTTTTTTGCCTCTAGAAGGAAATAGTTCATAAATCTCCAGCCATAGAATCACAGAGTATCACTCAGTTGGAAGAGACCCCCAAGCATCATCAAGTCTAACTCCTGGCCCTGAACAGGACCATCCCCAAGAATGCCACCATGTGCTTGAGAGTGTTGGCCAAACTCTTCTTGAGCTCTGTCAGCCTTGGTGCTCTGACCACCTCCCTGCGGAGCCTGTTCCAGTGCCCAACCACCCTCTGGGGGAAGAACCTTTTCCTGATATTCAACCTGAATCTCCCAAATCAACAGATCCACCTTATGTCAATTAAATGAAGGAAAAAAGGACAAGAGAGAAAATATACTCTTTATCAATTATTTTTCATAGCAAGCATCATCCATTCTCAGTATTTTTCAGTGAAATTTGAATGTCTTTTTTCCAAGTAGGTGTATTTTCATGGATTTGTTATCAAAGTGTCTGTATTTGCAATAGATTTAGGTAATATATATGGACACAAATTATATTAATTTCCTTCGTTTAAGGACTTTAAGAGATTCCTAGGGTGCAACACTCTTAACGCATTTCAGTACAGGAGTGTAGAGTGCTTTCTTTTTGCAGCAGTTCCACAACTAAAAGAGAAACCAACAGGCAAATCCTTTCTCATTCACCTCTTCCTAAGAAAGTGGCAAAAGCCAATCCACAAGGAATCTTAAAATTGTCGACATTTCTGTTAAGGCAAAAACAGAGGGGAAGCTTTGAGGGGAGGATAAATATGTTAGAATATTATAAAGGATAATTTACACTAAGAGAAAATTCAGAGGTAAAGCATCACTGGTTAATTCACATTACATGTATGCAGTGCTTGAGATACAGTGTGGGATTCATCTCACCAAGCTTTAGTTCTTCCCAATAAACCTGTCCATATCTAAACTGGCTCACTGACCTCGCTGTGTAGACAGCTAAAGGAAACAAGCATTGTTAGTGCAGATCTGAAGTGTTTTCAAAATCTAAATTTAAATGAAATTAATCCCACTCTATAAATACCTATATCCCACTCTATAAATAAATATAAATATTAAACATGCTTCAAACTTTTTCCTCCCCTTCTTACAAAGTAAGCCTAGAGCCATTAGTTGGATAATGCAAGCTACATTCAGATTTAGTTAGAGCCATGCCAACTGTTTAGTTAAGACTCATTATTTCTTAAGATTGCTTGGAACTGAAGGCCCCACTGTTTGTCAGTGGTGGGAGTACAGACTGCTTCAGCAAGAGACTCAACTTCCAACTAGTGAGTGACAGGTAAGAGTATGGGATTAGAGTGTAGCAATTACTGTCAAAGGATTGTTTCATCTTACCTATTTTACATTACCACCTACAGTCTTTTTTGATCCATCAGAGATTTGCAAAGAGAAAGCCATTATGGGAATTAGTTTCAGAAAAATAATGCTGTATAGAATCCTTTATGAACCAAAGCATGTCCCCCTGCAAACATCTTGTAATTGTGAAGTTTGATCTACACAGGATCAGACCTGAACTACACAGAGTCAAAATCAAGGTACAGAACATGAGGTCAAGCAGGGAAGAGATGAGCCTTCTCTCTCTGGGAACAAGAAAAGCCATGTGAAAGCAAGCAGACTGTCCATACCATTCCACATGGTTTTTACCATAGTTCCACCCGTGGTAGGTGTTTCCTCTTGGGCTCTTTAGACAAGTGGAATACTGGGACTTGACAACCAGGAGGTTGAGATTTGCAATGCCTTTCTCCATTTTTGAACAAAATGCTGTGAGAGAAAAGTTGTATTCCTGGGAAAGCAGCATGCTGGCCTGAGACACAGCCCTAGGATTTTCCAGATCTGTTTCCTTATCCCTGAACAGAGCTGCAGCCTGGCCAACCTGCACCACTCTCTGCCACAGGAAAGGTAAGCTTTACAGGGTTGACAAAGGGGGATCCCCTCTAAAACAGAAATCTGACTCCTGAAACTGATTTAAGTACTTGAGTATTTCTATCCTGCTACAGAAGGACTCCTCCACCATCACAGGTCTTATCAAAACTGGGTTCTCATTCCACAGGGTATTGTGGAATTTCTTAGTTAGGGGCAAGGTGTGTTTAGTAGAAATTTGCATTATATCTGAAAGTCATCACCTCATTTCACTGTAGGACCCTAGATCATTGATTTGCCCCCAAGAAGACAGTGCTCAGTACAACTGGATAAGGAGAGGAACTAATAAAGGAGTCATGGGAGTTAAACGCCCAGCTTCTCCTGCAGTTCTCCAAGTCTCGGCTTTAGTGATTACTGAAACCTACAACTGAGCAAAGGATCTGGGCATGCCTATCCCAGAAAAGCTTGTCTAGTATGGAACTAAATGCTGGATGCTTCCAACAAAATGTGTTCAACACACACCTGTTGCATGCGCATCCTGCAGGTGAGATGGGCAGTGCTTTTCTCAAGTTATACCTTTTCAAATTCTGAACTATAAACATATCTTGAAATTTACAGTTCAAGCGAAAAAAAACCAACCCACAACTTTACAGTGGAAGGCTTCAATTAGAGAAAACACAGTTTGACAGACAAAAGTCAGGTGTCATAAGCAGACCAAGCCAATTAAATTAAATTATGCACCTTTTGAGAAAGGCTTTGTTATCTCTAGTCAATCCAGTACCCATGAAGACACTGCTTTAATTCTCTTACTTTGCAGTACTTTCTGTGGAACTCAAATCTGATCATAAGCCATGTGAATGAACTTATCCACTTCCTTAAAGGCACCTGAAGCAACGAAGTCTATACTTTAGGGGCAACTCTGGTAGTTTCCTGACCCATCAAGTGTTTTTCCTCATTTAGTGTTTTATATATCCAAGTACTTCTGCACCCAAATAGATATACACCACTTCAAAATACTACATCACTATTTAATCTGCTATTGATGCACAGCAGTAGCAAAGAGCAAAACTTAAAAAGCCATAGAAATACAACAAGACAAACAGCAGTCATTAAGCTATAACATCTATGATTAATACATAGGCTGTTAAATGATTAGTAATAAGATTAGCTTGCATCTCTCCTGCCCAACAGATACTTAAAGTAATTGCATCTTTGCAAACTGCATTATCATCACTTCATGTTCTTTATGATGTCATGGGACAGCAAGGCAGACTCAGCACTTTCTCCTGAGCCTGCTTTGGGTTTTTTTTCCTATAAGAATCAATTCTCTGGCAACACTAGGTAGTCCAATATAGAGGCTGTGAGCAACTGCTCACAAAACATCTGTCTAGCTGTGCTAAAAATTACACAGCACTTTACATCACTGTTCAAAACTTCCCAAATTAAAGATGACAAAGAAATAACACCTAAATGCAAACTGATGCCAACAATAGTTTTAACTATATCTTAGGAAAATTAACATACTTGGAAAAAGTAACAGAAACCCTTTACTCAAGAAAATGGCATTTCAAAAAGGAGGCCCTGCCTTCTCTGTCCTCTTGACACTGTGGTCAAAATGGTAGCAAATTTCCAATTATTGCTAGGTCTGCTGCAAACTTACTGCAGTCAATGGGACTCTTTCCACAAGGTCCAGCCAGCACTCAAGCAGTTTCACAAACAGCTTATGTGAGTGATAAGAACTATATATTTATTTGGAATGAGAGCAGTGAAATTTCCTACTATGCCAGATTATTAATCATGACTGAAGCAAAAAAAACCCTTTTTTTTTTTTCAGGAATTTTTTCAGGTCTGTTTAAGATATAGATTTATGATTTCAAACATAAGGTTGCTTAAGTCCAAAGTGCTGGTTCTTATACAAGAGAGAGGTAAGCTAGATGCGAGTCAGGTGACAGCACACACTGCCCAATTATTCAATGGTACTATTTCTTGCCCGAAATAATGTCAACAACTATTAGTACTACACCTATCCATGTGCATGTGACAGAACAGTGGTGTGGTCCTCGAGAGCAAGAAAGGAGAAAAAATAAAGTTCTTCCAGTACATAAGAATCTCTGGAATAAGCATAAATAAATAATAAATATCTTCGCTTGTTATTATCTAGGAAACCTATATCTAATGAATACAACCTCAATAAATTAACTAATAGTACATAAATGGTTCTTTCTGTAAGTGGCTTCAAACCCTCTCCTGTATTCTATCAGCCAAGTATTATCAGCATAATACAATGCCATGAGGCTCATTATATGCTTTGAAATGCTTCAAGGAAATATGGGGACTGTGTGTCCTTTCAAAGCCCCCAAAGCCTTATGTGCATCTAGGAACAGTTTGACAAGGCAGTACACACATATCACACATGGCTTTAAAAGCTGGACCTCAGTTTGCTACATCTCAGTTAAACACAGAAGCTGCAGCTGGAAGATTAAGGGACTGGGTTTCCTCAGCCACACCTGGACTCCAGCACTGAGGCTGCTAATGCCAAACCCATCTCTGATGATGGCTAATCTTCACTATTCCTTAAAAATAACAGTGTTACACAGCAGTCACATAAATTGTAATACTTAGAGCTTTGATGCATCATATAAGACAGTATAAATCACAGCATAACAGAGGTTACTGTTGAGGCAAGCAGGCTTTTTCAAAGTGTTGGAAGTACTGCTACTTAGCTATTGTTTCTTGAAGATCCTGTTTAACCAAAAGCCCAGGAGCCCATCTTAGTTGTAGCATTACAACATGCTTCAAATACAGCATGATCAAAATGGTCCAGTGACTGCCCTCCTTAGGCAACCAAGACAGTTATCTGAATTCAGAAATCAAATGCTTGCAACAAAAAAATAACAACCTACAAAAAAGTTTTGTTGACATGCTTCTGTTACAGCCTCTGAAACAATAGTATACAAACAATTTGCACTGTTCTGTAAACAGTTTGTAAAGAGACATCTTCATACCCACACATACACACACATAACTTGTTAACAAGCAGAGTCGAGTGTGTAAACCTTTGTTTTCAGGCAAATGCATGGATGTATAGGCACATGCAACACACCTCTGAGAGCCTGTCAGCTTTAGTTTGGAGGGTCTGAAACAAAGTAAGCTTAAAAGGGACTTTTTCATTAAATTTAGCAGCTTCTGATCATAAGCATCTGTATACTGCAAACACAATGAGAGTCTACAGCTCTTAAATTAAACCTAAACTCTAATGTTAGATACAGATTTCTGAAGTACTGTCTTCCTTTCGGTTTAGAGAGCTGTGGATGCACCCACACACAACAAAACTATTTATGCCCACACGCTCCTAAAAGTTTGCCCTCTCCTCCTAACAATATCGCAGACAAAGAAGAAATATCCCTGTACAGCTGCCAAGAAAACCCAGCGCACCCAGACGTTCCTCGGGAAGACGCTCGATCTTTTGAAACAATTCGAACGGAGCCGGAGCGCGCCGGCAACGAACGAGCGCTAACAAGACGGGGCAGGAGACGAGCTCAGGCTGCCGCAGGAGCCCGCAGCCCCACGGCTGGAGCTGCCGCCGGCCCGCCGGGGTGCGCAGCCCCGTGCTGGCCCCGCAGCACCCCCGTGTTCC